>JBBMOC010000003.1:14822629-14876303 GCA_037975185.1 Centropyge bicolor | reverse complement strand
GATGTGTATAAGAGACAGGTGGGGAGGGGGGGAGGGTGGGGGGGCAGAGAGAAAGAGAGCAAGAGTGAGAGCCAGAGAAAGAGAGAGAGATTTATTGTCTCATCTGAGCCCCTGTACCTTGTATTGTCCTTTCAGCATCTGTTCTTCCACTGCTGCGGTCACTCTCCATCTCAGGGGTCAGAGAGTCTGAGAGAAGAGAGGGATCACCGCCGTTAAACATCCCTGACATCCACCTATCACAATGCCAGCTTCACAGCATCGTTCACTCAAAACAAGAGCGCTAAGCCTTCAAGCCGTATCTCCCCCCGCATGCAAGAGAATGTGGATGAATTGTGCCTCTCTGTGTGATTATTATCAGGGGTGTAGAATATATAATAAAAAAAAAAAAAAAAAAAAAAAAGCACTCCAAACCTTGACTTCACACTTTGGAATAATTATCCATTAAAAGCATGACCCTGCGTTCAAACTCTTCGATCAAAAACGGAACTGTCAAACATAAAAACCGTACTAAATATCAGCCGTCATGTTTGGTAACTTGTCTCATAACTCTGTACTGTACACTGCTGGTGGCAGACTCCGCCACTGATCTGATGATGAAACAATCACTGCAAATGCAGATTTGCTTTGACAGATTTTACGTATGAAAAAAAAAAAAAAAAACATGCATTATTCACTGACGTATTAAAATGACATTTCCTGACACACCGGCTGCTTTAAACTCTGACAGTAAATCATATTTTACAGCCTCGTCATGTTTTGTGTGCAACACCTAAACTCTGCACACCAACTAGTGGCAGATGAAAGGAATGAACAATACCTGTATTTAAGCTGAGCACCTGAACATGTTAGCTTTACACCTCGACCCATCATTGAAATGTGCTGGATTACATCATTTATCTGAGACATTTTGATGTGTGTGTGTGTTCTCTGTGCACCGAAGCTCTGATTAATCTGCAGCTATTCGGATCATTTCAGTCATTTTTCAAGCAAACATTCCAATCGCTCTCTATTTCCTGCTTCTTTTCTCCGTTTTCTGTCATTGTTAACTGAACATTTTTGGGGTTTCGGACCATTAGTCGAACAAAACAAGGTATGTGAGGATGTCACCTTTGGCTTTGAGGAAATGTAATGAGCATATTTTTTAATAGATATAATCATTAGCTGTAGCCCTAGTGGACAAAACATCACAGGACATAATGAGAATGGAAAGCAAGTGTGTTCATTTTAACAGCTGAGAAGTTGCGCTTTTCTGTTTTACATGTGAAGATACAAGTAAAGATTTGAGTGTGTTCTTACTGTATGAATGAATAACGTAATAACTTATTGACATATTTGCCTTTCCCCCCTCATTTGTCCCACCACACTGTGTGAAGGTGTTGATGGATGGTGCTGGAGGTGAGATGTACAGTAGGAGTGTCTCACTGTGGAGCATCTGACCGTTGAGCGAGCGCATGCTGTCAGAGGGCGACGGCTGTTTCAGAGTCTGCTCAACCTGCTCTCTCCTCTTGGACTCGTACTCCAGAGCTTCTTGGAGTTTCCTCTTGGCCTTCTTCTCCTTCTTCAGACGCTTCTGGATGATCGCTGAGGATGGGTGGGGGGGGGCGAGAGACCACAGTGACGATAAATGAGCTACGTGTCGAATTAGTGGAGCCTTATATCTGATGATTGAGATAATAACCTCATTTTTAAAAATCTAGAATACTGTAATAGAAAAAAAAAACGGGGAATCAATTAAAGCTAAATATTTTATAATATATTAAGATCTTCCTTAATAAAAGAAAATACTGACTGTGACTTAACAAACTGCTAGAGGGAATTAAAGCAAATTGAAAAATTTATTGGGATATTTTTCACGAATTTCTCTCATTAAACATAAACGACACAGTTAGCATACGAAGCTGATGCATTTAACATGAGGCCCAGAGTGAATTTCTCTAAAGTTAATGTGTATTACCAATTATGTTAACTGACTGAGAGCAGCGCTAAGCAGATCACTGCATGTGTAACCAACGAAACACAGCCGCTTATGTCGGTGTTTCAATAAGACATATTAAACATACATGCGGGAGCTGTGTATGTACATTCAGGAGCTATCACGTCTGCATGAGCACGGGCCTGTGAAGTCTGCGAGGAAACACACGTTCACGCATGCCCACCCACACACACACACACACACATGCACACACACTCGGCTGACAGGGAGGATTCAGCGCCAGGTAGTCGTCAGGCAGTACCTCTGTTCTTCTGCTCCATGGCGAGCTGCTTCTCCAGAGTCTCCCTGAGCTCCCTCTCTCTGAACAGCTCCATCTTCAGCTCCGTCTTCTCCAGCTGCACCTGCTTCTCCTGAGCCCGCGCGTTGTCAATCGCCACTTTGAGCAGGCCCTGCGAACACACACACACACACACACACACACACACACACACATATGAGTATATATACACACAGAGATATACAGGAAAAAAGGGAGAGCGGGGAGCAGGGAACGAGAGAGTGATGTGGGCTATTTAAGAGCTCTGAGATGAAGTGACAGCAAACCACACTGAAAGTATGTCACAGCACTTCTTTGTGCTGCCCACAGTAGCGAAGCAGAACACGGGGGCCATAAGCTGACTGCTGCGACATGATTCCTTTCAGGCGTATTACCACCTTTGTGAGTCCTTTTATCTGAGAAGATGTCATTATCTCTCAGCTGCTCCACGGTTCCCACAAGATCGAGAAACTTGAACATAGATCTAGAGGTTTTTTTTTTTTGCAATAATCTTTTTTTTTTTTTTTCTAATTATGAATAATGATGAGAGAGTGCCGGGCATGTGTGACCCCTTTCGGTCAAAGCTGTGAAATACAAGATAGATATTCCACATGAGAGTTATCTGAGCTGAAGCAGAGAGAAGTTTGCTTGATTGAGACGGTTCACAATAAAGATTGAGATGGAGCTCACCTCCACCCGCCCGATCAAAGCTCGAGTCTGCTAAGTAGATGGTAAAAGGTTTATAGGCAAGGTCAGAATCTTTACACTGCAGTTTTTTTTTTCCTGTTCCTCTCTCACGTCGTCTCATTTAACTGCACAGCTGACGACTGTAACTGGATTGGTATAAATATACAGTATTAGTCTGTGCGGCTCCTCACACGGCGCAGCAGGAATGAATAATATGAATGACAAGTATCTCATCATGTATCAATTACATTACTGCCATTCCAAATATACTCCTGGCGATCCTGAAGCGAAAGACACTGCGTTCTCACGTGAAAGCACAGCGGCCATTTTTTCCTCACAATTATTCCCCATCCACACGCAATTATATCAAATGCACTGGGCTATATCTTACTAATTGTTGATTCTTCTGACCCCAATTTATTCTAAGTTGCTTTATCTTAATTTTCTGCTTGGTTTCATTTTGTTGATTTGTATATAAATATTCAAGGCGAAGATCATTATCAAAGATGACTTAGCGGAGTGTTGGGAGCTTGCGACGGGTTTACTTGTGGCTTTCTAATTACCACACGGAGGCAAAGGAGAGGCAGGACTCTGATGCCGGCGGTACAAGTGCAATGAGAAGGGCAGCAGTGTGCACACATCATTACACTCAGACAGAAGGCAAATACATTCATCTTTCTGACTGAGGGTGTTTGAGCTGAAGCCTAAATGGCACTCTGGGTAGATGGGTATTGTTAAGGTATGCAGATTTACAGATGGGTGTATCTGCAGTCCTAATGTTCATGTTAACTCTGTTGGAAGGACGATGCAGATTATGTACACTTTTTTTTTTGACTAATTATGAGAGTGTGCATCATGACAACGACTTTTACAACACAATTTAATAATCGCTGGGCTGAGTCATTAAACTGACAGAGATCTGGCAAAAATAGCATTAAAAAAAATCATAAAATTAAGATACGATGTTTTTTTGGAAATCCTAAAGCAAGCACTTGACTTGTTGTAAAAAGACCTGCTTAGTTTCACTTTGGTAGAAATCGGTTCTCTTAAGGTCCTTACACACCGAAAGCGTTTTTTTCTGCGATTAATTTGGACAGCAATTTTTTTTTTCGAACTTGCATCCTGTCAATACAAGTGTTCACATCAGCGACGTTTTCGGCATTTATTTTTTCGCATCAAGGCCGATTTTTCCGAAGTTTCGCATCCTGTGTGTCCACTTCTGACCAATCAGATTGCGTGTTGTTGAGCCGTCACATTCACTGGCGTATCCAACATGGCTGACTGGCTGATTGTTTACTTGTCAGAGAGCAGAGTGCTTTTGATAAAAAAAACATAAAAATTACAAGGATAACAACCCGAAGGACAATTTGTGGAGAGTCATAGCGTTGGATCTCGCATATGACGATGGTGTGTGTGCTTCCTCCCGGAACGCGTCTTTTTTCCCCCTCGGAAAGTTGCAAAATCGGATTGCGCTTGATATGTATAGTCAGGCGCATCAAAATTCACCTCAAAATATTTCGCAATTTCGCGTTGTATATTTGTGTTGTTCCCGGTGTGTAAGGACTTTTAGAGTATTTTTACTGATTTAGTTCTTTTATCATTGACAACAAAATATATGTTAATTTCAAAAGCACCCATTTGGTGATGTGGTTAGTTGAGGCAACTAAAGCAATTTGGTTAGGTCTGATGAAAATTCATCTCACAAAGTATTTCTGTAGATATCAAGTGCATCTTACTTTTTTTTGAGTTGGAGTCTGCTCAATTGTGAAGCAAAACAGAAGTTGAATGCTTTGGAAAAAGCTAGTTACTGGACCTTGAGTTCAGATATTTTTGTCAAAGCACTGTTTCCAAAGTCTACAATGAACTCCAGTGCCCTACTTGGGTCATGTTTGGAAAAGATTACATTACATCAGTGGAAAGTTGGCCATCATGGGTTAAGAGGAGCAATGTTGTTTGGTTGGGAAGAGACGGGACACACACACACAGACACACACTCTACTGTCAGAGCCAAACACTGTGTTGGTCCAATCCTGCACCTGGAACTCAACGCTCTTACTTAATGTGAGAAAGTCGCACTGCTTCCTGCTGATCATAAACATGTTTTATGCTTTTTGAACAAAAGTCAAAAGCAGCCATTTTTCTGGAGAATACAGTCATATCATCAATATATATATTTAAAGCAACTTAATAAGGCAATTTAATAATGAATGGATTCATCAAATTGTGACATTAGAATAATTTCAAACATGCCCCAATCACATCAAATCTTACACATTGCAGCTTCTAACTATCAATGTTTGCACATTTTTCCAGACTTCCCTTGAGGCTGAATGAGGTTAAAGTTGCAGTGAAGAGATCATTTCCTGTATAAACCATTAGAAGATACTAATGTTACAGCTCCTGACAGGGTGTTTTCAAGCAACTCGTGTCAAATTCTGTCAGCTCTGCCTTGTCATGAGCGCACGACTCTGTCAGTGCACAATTACCTGTATGTTGGTGAGGAGAGTCTCTATTGACGACAAGCCATCTGGGAAGAGGAATGGTGATGGGAAGCCAGGAGGCAGAGTCTGTCCGGCCAGTGACAACCTCTCGTAGCTGTCTCTTGCTGTTGGGGTGCACATCGAGTTGTCCTCTGCAGAGAAAAATAATAACTTGATTAATCATTCATAGAACACTATTTTCCGAAATTTGCAAAACACGCTAAGTGGTAGAATATGTGAGTAGTTTTTGGCCACGCTGACACATATTGATCCTGACTTGAATTGACCAGCAGCAATGACCGGGTGCGTATTGATCACCAGCAGCCAATCCCAGCTCTCCTCTGCTCGCAGAAATTTAGTGGACTGGCTGATCCCTTGGAGATTCCTTTGTATTGCTTCTCCTCAAGGCCTGAGTATGGGGGTTAAACAATATCAACCAGGACATAAATCCAGCTTCCCCCATTTAAGAGATGTCATGTGGGCTCCAAAAATCAGGAGCAGGCCCGCAGCTCGACCCCAGAGGCTTGGGCTTCCTTTGTGTACGCACGCACGGGTGCCTGTCAAACCTAAGATGACATCATCCTCCATTCATCAGCGGTGGAGGGGTAGGGCCCTGCCATCTGCTGTCCAGCCTCTCCACCAGGCCTCAGAGGAGGGAAGAGGAGCAGAGGAGGGGAGGGAGGGGAAAGCAGGAGGCGAACCGGCAGACACAGATACAGCCTGGTCAAACTAAAACAGTATGTCAGACACTGGCGTTTGTTGGCCCATCAGATCTGACACATGTTTTTGTCCGGCGAGCTTTCATGAAGCCCGCGATTTGTAAGAGCTACCATCTTGCAGGGAGACAGTTTATTAAACGCATCCAGTTTAAAAAGGTCTCCGCAGGAGACATGCACCATCAGCTGTTTAACTGTTAATTTAATGAAAGGGGGTAAAAAAGTTTTATTTGTAATGTGGAACCCTGGCTGCGTTGTGCACAGCACCTCTCTGCTCTCATCCAGTATTCATATCTGTTTATGTGGCAGGCTGAATCTTGTACAAACAGCGAGCGGAGCTGAACAGCCCTGCCTCTCCCTCCCATCAATATTCACCAACGCCAGCCAAGTGCTGGGAACAGCTGGTCTTACATTAATTAGTTTAAAGTATTTATTTCACCCATCCTCAGAGCAGATTGAGCAAAAACATTGGAGATTATTTCAAGCATCTGCAAATGCCCTGGAAACATCTCCGCGCCAAAAGTCGAGTGTTAGGATTCACAGTTTAGGTTTGTAATTTGAAGACCGTTTTTTTTTTCTCTTTTTTTTTTCTTTTTTTCTCTGAGAGGGGAAGATGGTGAAGTATGCACCGCTGGTCCGTGGAGAGAGTAAACAACCTTTCTCCTTTTTCAGATGGAGTTCACTCCTGTTGATTAATTAGAATGGATGGTTGCCTAATGGATTAAAATTTGTTTATAATTTGACTTCATAAAAATAATGAATTGCCTACTTTTAAGAAGCCACTCCTGTGGTAATTTGTTTTGTTTGGTGCAGTCCTGTCTGCATTCTGAGGTGGGCGTCTGGGTGGAGATGTAAAATGCACTCTTCCTTATACGGTGGCACAACATGAAAGTCCCATTTTATCTCAATAAAATAACTAATCAAAGATCAAAAGCATTACAGCTGGCTCCAGCTCAGGTTGATATAGACGTATTGCATGCATTATATGCTTGCATCACCCACCTCCAATAAAATCACCATAACAACTAGAGACGTTAGTAGACCTCGGGGAAAGGTCTGCTGTTGTAGCTTTGTAATTGATTTGTACTGTAGGCACTTTGTCCCTTATTTAGTGTTGGCATTAATCATAAATCATTGCTTTAACAAACTCCGGCTTCCCACTCAGCAGGCCTCCCCTCCAACACAATGTTGGATCACACAGAATATTTGATGGCTTTGTTGCAGGGGAAACAACCTGTCATGCTCTGGGAAAAGCAAACAGCGTGTTTTGTTCGACAGACTCCAACTACCGTACAGCACCCCTTGTCAGATAACATTTCCACCAGGAGCGTTGCATAAATGCAGGCGTTTTCAAAGAAAGAAATGGGAAGCTAATAAGTGACTAATTTAATCAATATAATCAAAACTGGCTTAATGAAACTCAAATGTAAATTCCAGCGGAACATGATCTAGATCTGTGGTTTCTGTGCTTCTAATGTTATTGCCCATACCCCCCACCCACCCCCTCCCCTTTTTTCTCTGTTCCTGGCTGCAAATGCTGGCATGTGTTTGCATGTTTATTTCTCACCATCGCTCCAGAATCATTGACTTCAACTTAATTACAGCGACAGGCGTTGGAGTGATGGGGGCCGGTGGAATGGAGTACTCTGTTTCCAGGTGATATTTCTCCACTAGCAAGGCTGCCAACAGCAGCTGTGACAGCCTCTTGTGCTTACCGTACGGTAAAGGTACAGTTAAGGCCCCCCCGACTATGAAATACTGTGTGGAAAAACACTCGCAGGTCACCCCTGTCACAAATAACATTTCATGCACAACTGTTTCGGCGGATAATAGGAGCCACAAATAAAAATGGGACGCTGTAAATACAATGCATTCTGAATGAAATGCCATAATTTAAAACAACGCCCCCCCCCCCCTCCGTCCTCCTCCTCCACCCTGCTCTCAATAGCTGCAGAGGGAGTCCTTGACAGTGTGCTAGCAATGATGAATCACCTATCCAGTTAATTTTCTCACTCCTCATGTGTTGTGCTGCTAAAACAGGGGCCCAGGAATTGACTTGACAAACTATGAATGTAAAAAATATCACTTGGAGGGATCTGGGCTTATCTCCAATTTACATGTTATTAGATTTGTGTTGCAAGCGGCACTTGGACCTAGCAAAGCTGAGGCAAAAGAAGATGGGGCACATGATAAGCAGAGATAAAACATGTCTAAAACCCACTTGAAAGCCTTTGAAATATTTGATGGAAAGTCACAGGGAGCGGAGAGAGAAGCAGAGGAAACTGGCCTGATTTAAAATGTGACAGACACACATTGCAATCTGTGGTAAATCTAGAAGAAACCTTGGGAAATTTAGCTGCAATCTCTGGATAAATAGCTGTAATTGACCTTGGGAGTTGAAAATGTGCCATATGTTTCTGGTTCCTGTGTTTGAAACTGGGTCCCCCAGGACATTTCAGCTGAGTCCTCACACGGAGGCAGCGCGAGCGGGAGGAGAGGAAGATACAGAAAGACACACACAAAGAGACAGAGAGAGGGAGGAAGAGAGGACGAGAAGGATGCCAGGAAGGAGAGATAGATGGTCGAGGACAGAAGAT
The DNA here is from genome assembly GCA_037975185.1 of Centropyge bicolor. Taxonomy (NCBI): domain Eukaryota; kingdom Metazoa; phylum Chordata; class Actinopteri; family Pomacanthidae; genus Centropyge; species Centropyge bicolor. The sequence continues at coordinate 14,867,574 of JBBMOC010000003.1, read as the reverse complement.
GGATGGATGGATAGATAGGTGAGGCAGAGTCTGAGGAAGGGGAGGCTGGAATAGAATGGGTGTGCAGAGAATGAGAGACTGACAGAGAGGAAGAGGGATAGGGGAGAGAGAGAGGGGGAAAGAGAGAGGGAGAGGCAGAGGTACATTTGGCTGGCCAGTCAGTGTGATATATTGACAGGTGAAGCCTTTGTCCTTGCAAACCTGTGTTCCTCCCAGCAGGAGAAGTGAATGCTAAACCTGGAGGTTGTCAGCACAGCCAACACAAAGCAAGGCACTGCTTTTCACTGCACAATTACATTTGATCTGACCTGCCAGGGCTGCGGAGAAAGCAGCCTCCTTCAAATGGAGTAGTTATGACCTCTTGGACAGCCATTAGCAGCTAACACAGCATTATTCCACCTGCACTTAAAGCGCTGGATTTGGAAAATCTTGTCAGGGGAAATATCTGTCTTCTGGTACACATACAGCAATGCAGAGCAGGGCAAAAAAAAAAAAGTGGTTGCATGCAATTTGAGCGCTTTAAAAAAACATGAGCCTAAGCTTATCTTCCAAATGATGTCTGCACTCTGGAGGGTGTTTCAGGCGAAATAAATTCAGCTTGAACTGCATGATAGTTTTTTAAACAGGTACTATAGCATGTCAGCTGTAGATATTATTTATTTGTCTCTCGTGTTTAAATTGTAACGTCTGCACGCTCGTGTTAACAAAGGGCGAAGTTTATTCCAAGCATCTGGACAGAAAAATCACACATTAGTGTATAATCCAACAACTGGAGGGTGAGAGTGACTTGCAGGCACACTTTTCTTCAAGTAAGTACAAGCCTGTAGGACATACTGCGAGAATGCGTGTGATGATCCATACGAGACAAATTCCTTCAGAATGACTATCACATGCATATGTTGTGCACATGTGTGCGTAATGCAGTGTATACAAGGAAGAAGAAAGAGGAAAAACGTACGTGCATGCAAAGAAAAAAAATAACCCTCAGACACATACACACTCATTAGGCACACGCACGGCACACACACTAATGTGCCCTCATCACATTTAAGCTAATTTCCTTTTCATCACGGAGAGAGGAAAATGAGTGTTTGCCCCATCCCTGCTGGGGGACAAAGTCAAGAGCCCCGGTCGGTTTGGGCTAGATTAACAGGTAACATTTGGCTCCCACTCTCTTATCACAGCATGAAAATCAAACCGCGTGTTTTCCTCTATCGCTCTCTCTTTCTCCCCTCCCTAATGTTCCCTTCACTTAGAGATGAAATCGCTTGCTGCACAAACCCATTTGGAGAGAGGAGAGAAGGTGAGCGGGATAATCAGGCTGGCCACTGGGCCGTGTTTCCTAAATGCTCTCCAAAACATTACTGTGCACAGGCATAAAATTAGCGTCGGGACCTTAAAATGTTGACATTTAGCATGACTTTTTGGAGAGTGACACCCTCATATTTTCTTGTAGGATATCATTAAATTTCAACTGCCCTATGGCTGTGCCTTTCCATTAATAACCAATTCAGTGTGTCACTTCTCCCTCTCTCTCACTCTCTCTCTTGCCACCTTTTTAAAGTAATGAGTCCATTGCTTTGCCTTAATAAATTGAATCGTATTCTCAAGGCCATATGAAGATAGAGCCACAGATGGACAGGCTGCATGCAGGAAATAACCATAAATCCTTTACTGTCAGAGAGGCGGCGTGAGGTGACAAAAGAAGACAATCGCGATGCTCAATTGGGATCACACCAAGACTACAAAAGACGGAGGGAAAGGTTGACGCTCCCTGTTAAAACTCCCTTTTCCCTGCGTGGATGAAGAATATTTTTTTTTCCCCCATTGCTTTCATTGCTGAGAAAACACCCGCTTGTGATTAAATATAAGAATCTAATCATGCATGAAGATTAGAATACTGACAGATGATTGTCCATAATATGCTGCGATGTGCATTACGGGCAACGCTACAAGAGCAGGGAGAAATTATGAACTACAAATGGTGCTTTTGGAGCATAGATTACAATGTTATGGCGCAAACAATTAAAATCGATTTCATCATTTGTTTAACTGTTAGCTGGGAAAAAAGGGGGGAGAGGAAAAAAACAGCAAGAGAGATAGAGAGAGAGAGAGAAGAGGAGAGAAATGGAAACAGAGAGAGCAAGAGGCAGGGGAGCTGAATCTGTGTTGACTTCCATTCAGGAGGAAGATATCTTGTCTTTTTATGCGGCCCATGTCATATTTATTGCATAAAGGTCAGAGTGTTCATTTGTTCAAAGTCAGCGTTTTCCCTCTCTCCTCTCCTCCATGTAATAAATGCAGGGGCTATGTCATTATCGGACCTCTGAGGATTACAGGCTTGGCTGACTGTGATGACTGCATAAAAGCATACAGGACTTTTGTTTCTGCCAGCGCACACCTTCAAATGAGCTCTTAAAGCGAACAGCAGCGGAGACAAAATGGCATTTTGTAGAGAGACGGTCGCAGTTAGAATGGTCGACACAGAACGGGGCGAGGTGATTAAAGGTCGGAGATCACGGTGCTAGACCCACGACCGTCCGTTTTTAGTCGAAGCGGCCCGGGGTAAGGCTTGGGCTGGAGGAGCAAAATAAACTTGTAGCTCAGAAAAGAAAATGACAGCCGGGCAGACTTGAATAGATTTTTGTAATTCACCTATTGACTATGGGCCCGAACTGTCAAGAAGATAATACTGGAAGAAGGACATTATAGTGAGGCACTTTGAAGGTGTTTAGATTGTCTATGCATATTGACCTCTGTTGACTGGGTCCAGTTATTGACAGAAGAATCCCAGAGATTAAATTGGCCTAAACTATTGATTGGGTATTTTGCCTGAATCATTCCCATTTCAGTGGGGGATCATTTGTACTGTATACCCCACTAATCTCTCTGACCCACTAATCATCAAGCCATTTATTTCTCACTCTTTGTTTAGTTCTCCTTTGTTTAGCATTTATTAATTCATTAGAGCAACTTCTCATGCATGCTTAACTTAGACAGTGACTGGGGAGTCCTGTTTCTACCCGATAGCAATGCGCATTCCAGTGAAATGTGCCACAGAATACGCACCCAACATCACAATACACATGCCAATTACATATTGATAATTAAGCATTCAAACAAACAAACAGAGAGGAAATCCCCCCGTAATCACCAGGTTTTAATGGAACAAGTATTAGCTTGGTGTGGTTGGCCAGATAGCCTGCTGCTAGATCAGAGCTTCAGTGGGTTTTGGGGAAGGGAGGGAGGCTTGGATGGGGGAAGTGGGGGTTGGGGGGTGGTTTGAGGGGGTGGGACAGGGAGACACATTGGTGTCATTGCCTGGCATTGCAATCCTACAGGGAGAGGCGACGTCGCTGTACCGCCGCCGAACGAGCGTCGACGGCGGCTGGCGCTAATCCAGACTGGATATACTGAGCTGCTTTTAAATGAAGATGAAAGAACAAAAGAGGAAATGGGAAATGTAAACTTTAAAAGGCCTGGCTTAGGAGCACTTGCTCTATGGCTGCCTGGTGCAGACGCTCCGAAATGGATGCAAATCCATTAGTAGTCCCAGTTTCACAGTTATAAAAATACTTAAGGGGTTTTAATAGGAGCAACGTGTTAAACGTGTGGAAATCTGTTTTGATAACATTATTCATAACACTGGCTTTGCGCTGTGTGAATTAATAACACTTCATTTACAGACGGAAGAAAGCTGGCATGGTATTTCCAGTTAAAGAGATTAATTTTTAAACACCTAATTGACAGGCTGGGGTTAGGCAGGATAAGCAACAGACTATAAGGCTGCAGCTGCAAAGTCAAGGTGACTGGAATACTCAGAGAAAGGCTTTCATAAAGCAGAATAGAGAGCAGAGAGGGAGGGAGTGAAGAGAATTAGTCCTCAAGCACTTTTCCCTCCGCCCACTATTCTTCCTCTCTTTATTAGGAATGATTTACTTTCTCAGTGAAAGGATATAAAAGCTCAAGTATAGCGGCGTAATTATCGCAGAGTGAAAATTTAAAGGTTTGACTCACAATGTCCTCAAGTCAGCGAGTAGACTGCCAGACGATAAGAGTGACTGTGTTCAACGCTCGCCGTCCAATTGGTTGTGTTTTATGGGCTTTGCCAAGGAAGAGCACACAAACAGCACTCGGCTCTGCAAGTCTGTAAACATGATGGACTGTGGCAAACTACTCGGGCTGGTGTTTACCTTGGCAGAGCCTGGCCCTGGCATGTCGGTAGCATCACTTAATTACTGTTTACATGTAAATACGAAATTATACAAACAGCCTCACAGAATGTCTCCAAAAGTACAGAAATACATATTCAGGGTCAACCTTATCTGTCTGCAACAGTTGCCGCTGCGAAGATACGAATTGTTTTGAATCGCAAATTTTCCGCATTGTACATAATCTTCATAATTGTTTAACGCCGTTGTCCAAGGGCATTCGTGTAAATATGGTCCCGTAATCTGCATAATAGCAGATGCTCAGATATGTAAAACGCACCTTGTGCTCTCAGAGAGGAAGAACAAAAAAAAAGAAAAAAAAAGAAAAGAAGGTTATTGTTCAAAACAGTTTTATCAGGATGGAGGACTGTGATCATTAATGTCTCCAGTCAAGACCGAGAGATGATTGCTTTGATTGCAGACCTGCTTTCCTGACAGTCCAGAGCAGCTTATATAGTCGAGCACTGGTGCCTACTGTGCATCTCTGGTATGGCTGAGTAAAGCACTTGTTCATTTGCAGTGAAGGGTAACATGAAACAGGCCTCAGCCTTCTGATGGACAGGGAGATTTCACCTTCGCCAGTGAATGATAATGCATTATTAAATTTGCCTCTCTGCTCACTAGATACACTTAGCTGACCACAGCATATTTATCTCCCCATCCGAGGCTCACGTCTTGGCAGGAGAAAGCATTCTGTCACTTTTGAGGCATTTCAAAGATTAAAAAGAACCTCTCTCTTTTCAACGTCCCTAAAAGCATCCCCCCTTTTCAGTGAAATGTGATTAGCAGGAGATGGTGTCACGCAATGGAACATTCATGAGGGGGAGAACAAATATCCAAATGAACTCCCATGTCCTCGAGGAATAGCCCCTCTCTGCACCATCAGCAATCTCTCTCACATGGGCTGGGGGAAATTTGATTGATCCTCTATTGAATTATTTTTTTGCACTCTTTCATTTCAACAGGACGCACTGACAAGTTGTTTGATCATAAAGCATTATTGTCTGCCAAGTCACATTTCAGGGTTGTGATGGCTAATGATCTTGCCTCCTGACTTAGGGAAAGTCAGGTAGTCAGCATGTGTTTGAAGCTTGCAACGCCAAGGACATCGGGAGGACTGAACAAAACACTATGCATTAAAGTCAGAAAGATGAAGAGAAGGAGCTTACACTGAACATATCCAACTTTTAATGATACTGTACGGAGGTACCATCAATGTCAGTGAAATATTTACGCCGCATAAAGCGAGCAAAACTGATGCCCCAACTTCTGCCTGACCCTAAGTCCCCAAACTTCCTTTTTTCATCCTTGCAAGTGCTTATGCAAAGAAGGAGCAGAACAAAGACTACAAATGCTGCAAATCACTTTTTTGTCTTTTTTTTTTATCTTTAACTACATCCCCCTGCGGACCATCAGCATCCACAGGTCCTCGCCCAAAGCAGCTGTACGTAATAGACTGTGACACTAGTACCTGCTCCACTTCATCATTCAGATAGCGAACTGGGACTGCAGACAGTGCACCAGCCCTGAGCGCATCAACTGGACATCTTAGGCAGCATCCTGACAAAGAAAAGGCGTGGCAAATCAGCTTTGTCCAGTCGTGGTCACACCGGTGCTCGATGCCTCAAAGATCGCCCCGGTTGATAGCGAGGTATGAAAGGATGCACCTCGAGGTGACATAATACACCGCGAGCATCCATTTGTGCTCGGGAGGACATTATGAGTGCATCTCCTGTTGTGTCAACAAGGGCATATAACGTTTACCAGGGAAGTGCCAATATCATATTACCCGTGAATCAGCCCACTTTTAAAATATGCTTTACGGAATCAGTTTACGTAGTGTAGTGGCTGTCGACTCTCCTGTCAGGCATTTTAGCTCAGAGTAAAAGAGATGTGGCATGTTTAACTGTGGCGGGACGGCTGAGGTAAAGTGGTGAAATTTGTTGCTGGCAAAATGCTGAAACTGCCACATGGTATTTACAGAAAACTCTTACACTTGGATGTACATACATATGGCTTGTGTTTCAAACACCTTTTCCCCGAGGAAATAAAATGATGTCAAGTGTTTGATGTCCAAAGTGAGTTTACAGCCAAAGGCTTCCGTACCTTTCAAATTTCCCCTTGTTTGTCAGCTACCTGCTGTTTCACGAGACAGAGGCTTGTCGGAAGCTATCGCCACAGACTCTGCGTTTGAAGCAATTCAATTAGTCACATGTGAGATAACACTTAGCTTTCTACTAGCCTTTTTTCCTCACACATCATCTAATCTCCCCTCTTTTTCTCGGGCGAAATTTGGACAAAAAATAATCAAGTTCAAAAAAACGGCCCCCACCAAAAAAAGGAAAAAAACCAAGAGTAACCATCTGGTTGCTCTGCACTGGGTGACACAACTTTGGAAACGGTCTTTTTTAGACAACAACAAACAGCCTTTGTCCTTCATCAGCAGAGATGACATGAAAAAGATGAGACATGTTCATAGGATATGAGTGATGTGACATTATAGTGTCTGTCTCTGAGGTGTTTGGCTATTTAAATAGCCTCCATCTGAGCCGGGGCACCGCATCCTTCCTCTGCGCCCACTGTGCTCTCTTCTAAGAGTGCATTGCAAGAGATTAATTTAATGCTCTGCCAGGATCATAAAGATCAAACAAGTGGAGAGATATCATTAAACCATTGGAATGTTATCTCATTTATCTAAACAAACTGATGCGATGAACAAGCCTAATTAAAAAGCTCACCATAAACAAAGCTTCGGATGGTGAGGCCTCTCCCCCTCTTTAACAATGGAACACATTTATTTTATTAATCTAATGCATCATGTATCATATCATTACAGTTCAATATATCTATCATTAATTTTATTCCCTTCACTTAAAGCTTTTATTGGAATTACTTTGGTTATTAGTTGGTTCTAATGTATTGGTTACCTCTGAATCTGGCTGCTACAATCTCTCTTATCTCGCTGCATAAACCTGTGCATGTTATTCAAATTGCCTCATTTATTATGATAGCTTCCTCATGTAAATTGTGCTGACTGCTCGCCCTTGCACAGTCCTCATTAGACTAATGAAAACCTTCAAACGAAAAAACTAAACAACCTGCCAAATAAAGGTCTGGGGTTATTATGAAAATTACAACTGTGGGAGCCGGGAGAAGCTCTCTTCATTAATTCATGCTCAGCAAATTGGTAACTAATTTAGTTGCACTCCTCTGCATTAATGGGTTATTTTATAAAAATGTTTTCCACAGCCCGAGACCTCTGGTGCACACGCTGGAGAGCTCAGAATCCTAATCAAGTCCAGTGACATATTAGGAATTGACAATCTCAAAGATAATACAGCGTGTGTTTGCGGGTGGATGTGTGCGGGTCAACTAGCTAGAATTGGTGTGGATTGCTGGGTCATTTGCTTTCTCCTCTAATATTGCCAAGAAATTACAGTCCATTTGTGTTGATTATCTGCGTATGGAGGAGGCACTTCAGTGAAGATGTAAAATTTCGGCGACTGAGGAAACATTTTGTTGATTCAGTAGGTGGTTAATTCTTCCTCTGTTTGTGTTGCTCTGTTTGCCCGACTCTCTTTCTGTCACACACACACACATGTTCACACACACACATGCATAGACAGTTAGACAGTTTGTGACCCATAAATTCAGCTCATGATCCTGCTAATTATTACTATTCACTGCTTCACACCCTGTGAGTGAAGGTCTAACACTGATCTTCACGTCAGCCTAGCCAACAGGGAACATTCAGCCCAATGATTTCCATAGTGGTTTTAATATCATTATCAGCCTCACCCCACCCTGCATCACCCATCACAGCACAGCACAGCTCAGCACAGCCCGCCCACCCCTGCTCTGCTCAAAACCAACAGAGAATACTAAAATCTATTATTTGCTTCATTTTGTATTTAATCTGCCTTGCTTAGTAGATTTCAATCTTTTTTTCTCTTCCTTTTTTTTTTTTTTACAAGCACTGCTAATTCATAATGAAATAATGCCAGCAATTAATAATAAATACATTTACTCTGGACAATGTGAGTGAGGTTGAGCATTTTGAACATTTTCCATTCAAGCTCAGTTGTTAATGGGGATGATCGAAAATAGCACATGTGTGCAAGTCTCCTGCTGTTTACAAAGGGTTCATTATTTCCCATATTATGCTTGAATTACAACAAAAATTCTGCTTTAAAAAAAAATCTGAAAATCTGTGTCAAAATTTGATGGTATGAATTAACAGTATCATTCAGTGGTTTCCCGGTTTAATATTTTGTAATTACATAAGAGAACTTAGAAAAGCACTTTAACACTTTTTTAACATTTATGAGTGAAAACAAGTTGAAAGTGATCTGAGCCTTCAATTTTTTTCAATTTTTTTGGAGTTAAAAATTATAGAATTTATCTATAGTTTGCATAAGGTATAAGGCATTTTAAACCTCTTGTTTCTGTTGAGTGACAAAAAAACTAGAGATTGTGCCAACGTGCAAAATGAACAGAAGATTTTACACATACTTGCATGTCCACTTCTTACAGCTTACATCTTCTAAGTGCATATTTGACTTTTGGTCTCTACAAGTTCAGGAGTCTTGTTATAATGACAAAATCTAACAAAAATCTAAAGCTTAACATTTACTCTATGAAATTGTATGATCAATATTCAAGGGCGTAGAAATCGTAGATGTTTCTTTTGATTAAAATAGGCATGCAGAATAATTTCTGGTGATCTACAGTTAAAATTGATTTTATTTTCCACTTCAATTGCTACAAAAATGTTCTCATATCTGAGTAAATTCCACTGACCAACGATAGTCTCAGAAGCCTGTCCTGCCTTTGGTGACACATTGACCTTGGCTCCTTGTCCTCACTGTTGGCTCAGTTGCTCCTCCTGCCTCCACTGATTTTCATTATTCACTTCACTTTTTCTGCAAACTCACAAACCTGCTCTGCTCCTGAAAGCTTTGTCTTTGTTATCAGACTTGATTCCCAGAATTGCAACTCGTATTATAGGCTCTGAGAACAGAGCTTGTCACAACATCTGTCATTTTCATCCACTGTGAACACTGAATAGAAGGAACTAAAAGCTAAATTATAAGTTCTTAACTTAAAATGTAGCATTTACTGTTAAAAACACTTCACTTTTGTAGCGGGCAGACTGAAAATCTTTGTCAACACACAGTGTATCGTGTAGACCAGGGGTCTTCAAAGTCTGAGACTGTGGACCTCCCCTCAGACAAAGTTTAGCTTCAGTTCCTGGATGTCTATGAAATCATAATTATGCTATAAGATCCTATAGACACTCAATAACTGAGACATTGAAAGCCTAATATTGCTGTTTGACATAACTCCAAATTATACCAGAAACATTAAAAAAAGGTCTGTCCTAAAGCATTTATTAGTTTCCGACTCTGGGAAAGTGGGAAAACATCAAAATTCCTCAAAACTACTGCATCTCGGAACTATCTCTTTTACACACATTTAGGCTATTCTACGTGATCTCCTTTTGATAACTAATGCAATATTTTTCCACTTCTATTCACCAAGCCTCCCCCTGAAACTGTTTGGAGGCTCCCTGGGGAGGCCCGCCCCCCTCCACTTTGAAAACCTCTGATGTAGAGTACACCACCCTATCAAACTTTTTTTCTTTCTTTTTAACGAAACCTGGCTCACCTTTGTCGGTGTGCATCCTCTTGTGTGCAGCGGCTTCGTGGCTCATGTCGTGGGCCAGGTCTCCCTCTTTGGGGCCGGGGGGGATGTTGGGGGACAGGCCTAGCAGGGCGTGGTTCATGGACAGGCCATTGTGGTGTGCCGCTGGAGGGAGGATGAAAAAATAGGAGTGGCATTAGGATGAATTTCTGTTGCATCTGCACAACACATTTGGCTTAACCATTTATTCATCTGCGAGAGTAACTGTGTGGTGAGGTCATAAAGAGACGTACGTATCCTGTCTGAGGAGCTTTCTGTGTGGGCTGGTGAGCTGGACACGCTGCTGCTGCGGTGGGACGATGGGTGACTGCCTGGCCTCCTGTGGTCTTCTAAGGAGGGAGCGGGGGAGGGACTGTCCGGCACACGTTCCTGCAACCCCAGCAGCAACAGAAACACACACCCCCAAAATAAATACCCAGTGTAGACAGAAGCATTTCATCACAGGGAGGAGGCGAAGTATTGCGACCCCCCTGCTTTCTGCTTTAAAAGTTACCTTTATAACAGAGGTGACCATTCTGGAGGGCAGACTCTGGCCCTGTGCTGCGGCGGCCATGTTTGCGATGGTGCTGAGGTGGTTCATCTGGCTCATAGCCATGGTGACAGAGGCTGGGGGCAGGCTGACTGGGATCAGGGGGTGTGGCATCATCATGAAGGGGAGTTCCAGGCCTGAGACACATGAAGAGGTCGTTGGTTACTCAATGATGCATATTATGAGTGAGATATTCACAGGGGAAACTTCTGAGGGGTCTGGCTGGAAAGTCAAAACCTGCCGCTGTTAATTCAGCAATCAGTAATTCCCACCACTGAGATACCCTTTAAAATTGGTGTCCAATAACACTAAAGCTTTACACTGCCATCTATTAGGGAAAAAAATGGAATAATTCAAATTAATCGCTTCTCTGGTATCTTTCCATGTTAACATAATACACATAAATGTTTTACAACACATGTTAATAATAGATACTACTGCAATAATAATAAAGAAAACGGGGACGATAACTATATACACAGTCATTCAAAGACCAAAGTTTACACAGCAATAAAGATGCATCAATTATTCTATGATGAATAAAAAGGGCACATTATGGAAATTATCTCAATATTTACATATAAAAAATATCTCTGTAAAAACAAAGGCAATCTTGAAAGCCATTACCCAAATGACTAGTTAAATGTGCTAATGACAAACAAGTACCGTCAGACCACAGCATGGCAATGACTTTAGGCTAATTATAGCAGCCTATATTCCAGACCAGAGAGAGGGAGAAGAAGAAGAGAGCGAGACCATAAAGAGTAAAGTCACTTTCAGCTCGCACAATAATGGGATTTTTCATTTCTTTCTCTTTTATATGCACCGAAATTATTCCATTACAACATCAGAGATATCTTACAAATGTTTTAAATTATTCAATTGCTGTCGAGCAATAGACGCCTAATTGGGAAAATTGAACCATTAGTAGTCCGAAAATGTAAAGAATGTCTAATAAAGATACCATAGGGGGTTCGTAGTTAGTCAAACTGTGGCCCTGCACTGCGCTTCTGAATGGCTTAATGAAAACAAGCCAACTTTCAAAGGACATGAGCGCAGACAGAAGGTCAAAGCTAGGTGTCTGTACCCCCTCCCTCACCACCACCCCCTTTCCGAACCACGGCACCCCCCCTCACTCCCCCTCTGCTCTGTGGGGACTTTGAACTGGCAGGATCAAAAGTGACTGGGAACAGTTTGGTCTCATTCCTCCGCCACTCAGATGCTTTTCCTCAAATGCTTTAAAGAAAACCTCATAGACACTATTGGATCTGATTGAGCCTCTCTGTTGATTTTTCACTCCTTTTTTTTTCTCTTTTTCTTGGCAGCCCAGTTCAAGGTAAAAAAAAAAAGAAAAAAAAGAAAAAAGAAAAAGCTGCGTGAAAGAAAGAGAGGAGAGAGAGAGAAAAAAAAAAACGATACTGCACTACAGAAAGCTGATCCACAAAACAACTCCACTCTTCTTTTCTGACAAAACATCAGTAGCCAAAGGGCAAGGAGATCTGCATGGCGAAGCCTCTAAAGAGAAGGACACTGGTTGAAAATGAAAGGACATGAGAAGTACTCCTCTCTGTCATTCCCCTCCTTCCAAAAGAAGCATTGATTTCCATAAGAAAGATGGCATGCAGTTTCTCAGTGGCGAGTATTCCCAAACAATATAAAGCAGGGGAGATTAAAGAAAGGCGGAAGCCAAGCAGCACCTTGTATCAGCGCCTCTGCTGTAGCTCAGACTGAATCAATTACCACTCAGCAGGCTAAGCTCAATTAAAAAAACACCACAGAGGGCCTGATTGCGGGGGTACTTACTGTAGGACAACATGGAGAGGTTTAGGCTACCTATCAGCCTTTCAAGGCCACTCAAGGGCCGGAGAGAAGACACTTGTTCTGCCTTTGAGGTGGATGCATTACACCCATCCAATCAAACGCAGCTACATGCACGAAGACACATAAGCAACCAAACTTTCGCCAGATCGATAAACTACAACGAGGATCAAGTCCGTATCTCTGTTAGATCTTGTACTTGATGCCGTGAGTTTTTGGTGATCTGTCTCCACCTGACAGACAGCACGGTGGGGAAAACACTGGACCTCTGTTCGCTCTAAGGGTTATTAGTCTCGCTTTCGGTGCCCGTCCAGCCCCTTTCATGTCACCCCGTCCCAAAGCGGTGTTTCTCCCATAAAGGCCCATTCAGGCCACTGTAGGGGAATGTGCCACGGACCGACAAGGCTCCACCAAATCCCTTTATTTGCTGCTGAAAGGAGCCAGGTGAGGAGGATATTGGTTTATTCAAGGAATCTGGCGTTTCTGTAAGACAGTTAAGTGTTTTTCCCTTCATTCATATGCAATTTCTTCTCGTTCGCTTGATTTACTTTCGCTAAATAAGAAGGACGGCGAGCGACCGCGGTTCACCCTCCTGAACAATTTGGAACTTGGCAGCAATAATACACAGGGATTTTTTTTTGGGGTGTTTTTCTTTTCTAAAGACAGAATCAGCGAGCATTAGTCGGACTCATTAATCACCCAGATATTGTGTAGATATTCCAGTGGGCAAAGCGTTAGAAACATATTTGTCAGTTTGTGTTTATCTTTGATACAGAAGTTCAGACTTGATGAGAGGTGAATTCCCACAAGCCCCCACTCTCTCTCCTGAAGGGCATAAACAATGCATTTGGAGTAATTTACCTGAAGTAAGCCTGAGGGACCTGCAAAGGTGAACTCCTATTTACCATCATTAAAACTACAAATCACTTAATACCAATATAAACAGCTCAGCTATTATGTTGTGCAGTGCTTGGGAGTTCACGCATGGATAAGCAAAGATCTGAATCACGGAGGATGAATTGAATGAATTAAAACAGCCCTTGGTAACAACATGATTAAAAAGCTGTTACATCAGAACCAAACGGCGCGGCCGACGCCGGGTCCGATACTTAAAAGAATCACGGGCGAAAAAGATTGAACGTTGAATGTTTTAAAATGATTAAAAAGAGAGAAGTAATTTATTTTGATGACAGAAATGATAACCTGCAGTGATTTGTGCAGCCGTTAATCTTCATCTAAACTGGACTTCAGCCTTTCTGGTCTCGTCTAACCCTACAGAGGAAAATAAGGAGAAAAAAAAAAAAAAAAGGAACTAAGCCTTTGTCATTGAAAATGGTATGGAGGTAGCAGCCAGCCCCCTTACCCTTAACTCTGTTGTGGACAGATTTCCCCTGACAAAAATTAAACTAGCTCCTACTTGGCACTTTATTATCTCTTCAACTGAATGATTTATTGTTTGTGGAGCGAAAGAACCAAAGAGAGGGGGAAGATTACATTTCCAGCCAAAGCTCAGGCCTGATCTCGTTTTTTACTCCCTCTGTCCAGGAAAAAAGCTCCCGACAAACAATAATGTCAGCTGTAATTGATCGGAGGTCGCCGGCTGGGCCTGCAGTAAAAGCGCACTATTTAAGCGACAATCGGCCCCGCGCTCTTCAGACGCTGGCTAATGAAGCTGTCTGTCTGGGCTATTTACCTTCTCTTAAATGGAAGGGGAGAGATGTACTGTAAGAGACAGGGCTGGAGAGGATCTGCCTCTCGCTCCCGTGAAATAGGACCTGCACATGCCTCAGGAATGTATAATTGGTTGGCGCAGCCAAAGCTGGGGATCCGGTGCTAATTAAATGACTTGTTTAAAGCCTATCTGTCTTTGTTTGGGAGGCTCTGGGCTTCAGAACAATGCATTGTAAATGCTGTTGTCAAACAAACATTCCTGGTTATCCTTTGATTTGAATTGAACAAGACAAAGGGCTGATTTGCTCAGCGCTAAGCCTTTGGTTTTCATGGCGTTGAGATATTTTTCCCCCTCTTCTGATCCGTCAAACTGAACAGGACCATTCCAGTCAAACAGCTAAATGAACTGACTCACTGCACAAAGCGCACGCAGTCCGCCGCTGCAAAACAATCTCGGCTTTCCTCCTAATTGCGCTTGTAAAAATGCCCCCATGTCGTGTACGTATTTCTCCAACAAAGGTGAGATGGCGGTGCACGCACGCGGAGAGTCTTTGTTGTGGTCGTATCGAGGGTTTGCACACCAGTCCCAAAAGGAAATGAATGGCTCATGACAAAGTGTCTGTCATGCGGCAAGACATTTAGAGGTCTCTCCATAGCACTAATCAGCTATTCATCTTTACCATAACTGTTAATCTCCTCCTAAAATCAGAAGCCCTGCCATGTGAGATTGAGGGGAGCCTTACAGCCATTAGATCAAACATACGACACAGCCTCCATAAATATGTTGCCTGGCATCGCCGTGCCACTTTACACAACGCGAGCACATGCTTACATATGCACAGAAACACAACTGCTCCCACATTCGCACACACACACACCAACACACACACATGCAAACAAGAAAAAAAAAAAAACAGACACACGCAGATGGCAGGTTCAGTCAAGGCTGGTGAGTCCTGTTTCTCATTAAAATGGGGGGAGAGAGGAAGGTATTGAGCTTTGATGTAGCCACCCACAGCCCCTCAGTGTCATTGAATGAAACTTTGAAGCCTTTTGTGTTTACGCAGTTAATGTTGATAATAAAGCAAACATCTTGCCTTTGTTAAATACCTGCTGTACGCTCACGTATACGCACGTGCACACACACACACACACACACACACACATGCAGAAGCAAACGGACACATAAAATGAACACATCTCGGTGTAACAAGGAGAGGTAAACATGAAAACATACGGCTCAGACGATGATGCCGCGGAGATAATTGTGTATAGGTGCGTACCCACGTGGAGCCAGCCAGACATAAAAACACATGCAAACAATATCTTTTACGTTCCAAGAGCCACGATGATTGGACACATTTCAATCTAATTCACATCAACAAACACAATGTGTTTAGCATGCCATGATAAAGAGATACACTTTCCACTGATTCAGGTGGGCAAAGATTTCCTGCCAAGAAGCCTAATGTAATGTAATGTAAGAGAAACCATGATAAGAAAACATTTCTGGTTTGATGAGGTAACATAATTGCTTTCCTACCCAAAGCACTGGAGTGTAACATGTGGTAGAAATTATCAAGGAGACAGACAGAGGTGTTTGTCCTTTAAGTGTACAAAATCTAAGGCAGGCAACTTTTATAGGATAATTTAAAATCCTTGGCTCTAATGGCACGCATTCCTTATGAAAATTGAAAGATCAATCATCTCTGTGGCAGATCTGTTGTGGGGGAAAAAAAAAAAAAGTTCTTCCTATCTTTGAAGAGAAAATGCTAAACACGTTTTCGCCGGCGCCCCCACCCGCACCAGCCCTTGTTTTAGCTGTCTATTTGTCTCTTTGCTGAAAATGTTAACGAACAGGGCAATAATCAAGCCATATGCTTGCATGTGGCGAATCTCATTACAGTAAATGACCTTTACCAACCAATGCCAACATCCTTGCGCTTGATAACACAGAGCGTATAGAGTGTGGGGTGGGGTGGGGGGGGACAATGGTGGGTTTAGTTAACGCAATCATGCACATGGCTGAGGGTGGCCGCGGACAGCCAGGCCTTCAGGACACATTAGCAAACGCCGTTGGCTTCTCTAATTTGGGTCGGAACCGGCCTCACTTCACATTTGTCACACATCACTCTTGATGAATGCCCGACGTCGGCACGAGAGCGCCAACATCTGATCGCTGACAATAAGCGGCGGAACAGAAAGTGCTGTGAGCAGAAGAGGAGAGCAGAAGGAGAAGAGAGATATTACTAGCAGCTGTTACTACTGCGGGTGCAATATATTCAAGCCCAATCAATAAAGCTCCTACAGACAGTGACACCCAAGCAGACAGAGGAATCATTTTCATCTGATACTTAGCAAAGGCTCCCCTTTTAAAAAGATTGCTTTCAGTCAATGACAACCAGTTGTCATTTGACTAAGGCTCCTGAAATGAAATATATTGACGAGCGTTATCAATCACGGCCCACTCTGCCGTCATATCACTTGGGCTGAAGGAGGGTGGGGTGTGGGGGGGTTGGGGGGGGATCAGTTTGCATGTGGTCATCAGATCATCCGTTTTAATTACAAAATTAGCATCACTACCTCCCGCGCTCTCGCGTCCTCCATTACAATCACCTCGTGAGAGAAAATCAGTAATGCAGTGTATAGTTTACAGTGTACAGCGGTGCTAATGAGTTCAAGGTGAACTGACTGTAACATGTGAATTTTATTTTATCAAACGCAGTCCAGAAAGAAAAAAAAGCTCCATTTTGGATTGAATTACATTTAAGCACACAGATAAAATACAAAAAATAACCTTATGTTGAGGTTATTTCAATTATTTTGTTAGGGATTCTAAACCCAATTTATCGAGAAATACCTTCCTCTGTTTGTTCACGCTGTGAAGGACATGCTGAGATTGTGAAATTCCTTAACGTTGTTTGAACTTGCTCACTCTCTCCTCTCTTTATCTTGGTCCCAGAGGAGAGGCTGTGTGATGGTGAAGATGTCTGGGCTCACTGTGGCTGATAGCTCTATTTGGATGAGGGTTCCCATATCATAATTGAGAAGAAACACCTTTCGGTTCAGGCGGGCCCGACAGAGTGCTTTCGTGGAACAGAACCAACTGTTTGGAATCGCGCAAATGCTCTTTGATTCGCCCCCTGATTGGGGCAGAGCCGGGCAGCGGAACACTTTCACAGGGTAATCACAGTAAAAGAGATTGTTGTTTTGTTGTTGTCATCGCTGTATTGCCATTACTGTTACTGTGTACACGGCAATATTATTACTCTATGCTAATGTTTCCTCGTAGACGTAATCACGGCGAGACGAGAGCGCATGATATCCGGGCTCTAATGCCGCACCATCTTAGCCGTGCATGTGCAAACTGCTCCACATTCCCTGCAATTACGCGCCATGCATATTTCACATTGCTCCAACCTGCGAAAGCTCATCATCACCGAAAGGTTGAATGTCATTTATTACACGTATCACATTTACACCAAGTGACATTGTCTTTTCAAATTGTGTTGATCTCTTCACTTTCAAAGGTCAGCCCCTTCCCTGGCTAAATTCAACCTGACAGAGAATAGTGAGGAGGGGACAGCCGAACGCATGCATCACCCCCGCATCAAAGCGCTCCAAATTAATCTATCCAATTAATGAAGAATGAGGCCTAATGTTGATGAGGGATGACAACTCGACTGGTCAGTTGTTTTTTATAGCTCTGCTCCTGCTATTGTGAACTAACCACAAGAGACAATCAAACAAATATTTTCCATGACGTGAGGTTTGTGTAAGCGCGTTGCCTCTCCTCGTGCCTATCCCCCTCTCTGTAAGGCTCCAACTCCGCTGCCACTCAAAGATGATAGAACTTGATATGGATCATTACGGAAATAATGTTTAATCAATTCCCCCTGTTATTGTAATCTATTTCTGCAGTTGTCTGCGTTTGTGTATTTTGTAGCTACATCAGTGTGCCAAGTATTACGCTGATGCTTAACAGCCGACGCAACTGGAATTAGAACGAGGACATTAGACTTCATTAAAAAGAGAAATGATTATCAGGTTTATCTTTTGAAATGTCTATTAAAATGTGTGTGTCGTTCTTCACTTATCTGTCACCTGGCTCCCATGAGCCTGGCAGACTAATAGAGAGATGGTGAGGGCCAAAGCCCAAGAGAGAGACAGAGACCCATCAAGCTCTTTACTCAGGCTGGAAGGCTGTCTGTCTGCTCTGCCACTCTCTTGTCTAGCTCAGTGTGTCTGATTCAGTTACTGCCACTACTCCCCCTCTTCCCCAACACTCGCAGCTTAAATGGACCCTGTTTGGTCCGGCGCGGCCTTGATGTCAGAATAAAGAAACTCAAAACAAGCGGCGCTGTAATTGCATAAATCAGACGAGACAATAATCTGTCTGTGGCGAAAAGAGGTGTTATGATATATTCGTGAAATGAATTCTATTCAGCCCATGGCTACAATCTAGTCTCTCTCAAGAGCTTCGGCTGACAAAGGCTCCCACAAGAGAGCTAGAGAGGAAGATGGATGAAGTTGCCCCTAGACACTCATATCAGGTCAGTATGTGCTTTATCCCCTAATGGTTAAGGTTAGGATTGAGTAGGGGGTGATACCAGATCTGAGCCTGAGGGCCATTGTTCTGTCTAGAGGAGCAGGAAGTAGCCACCATCCTCCATCATGGCCCACATTTAGCAGCGCCGGGCCACCAGCGCTAGTGCAGCTAGCAGGTTGGGAGCGCGCAGCTAGCTAGTTGGATGTGTCCTTCCACCCAGAGAGCTTTATTATTAGAAAGGACATAAACAGACTAATTAAATCGCAGCAGTGGAGCTGGGCTGACAGCTGGCGCAGAGAGTGTGACCAAACAGATCCCTATCAAAGTGCAGGAGCAGTGTCTCTATATGTGTCCTGCTTTGTCGTGCATGCCTGTGTGTGTGTGTGTGTGTGTGTGTGTGTCTGCTGACATGCGTGCCTGTGCGTTCTGTAAAGTATACATACGTGTGTGGGTGTTAATTTCACCCATTTCCGACCACTGTTTATTTTATAATTGATGACTATCATTTTTTTTTTCCCCCACTGTAATTGCATTCATACACACTGTCATCTTAATGTCTTATTTATCTGTCTAGCGCAGAGCACATTGACTCACTGATATGATCCAAAATGGTACAAATGCTATCCAGCAGAGCAGTAAACACTCCAGTAATTAGTGCGTGGTCTCCAGGCTGACTCCACTCAGCTCTGCAGCATGGCCAAGCACAGACCCCATATAGAGAGGAGCCTAGTTATGCATTGATCTTAGAAAATTAAGGCTAACTGCCCCAGATTGCGGCGTCTTGATGTACCTTCTGGATGAGCAATGTACTATACTTGTATTGTTTGTAGAGTAAACAGGATGATTTGGACTCGCTGTGCTTTAAAATGAATACATCTTGAATAATTAATAACGGCCCCCTTAAAGCGTTGTTATCTGTGTGACCGCAAACGTAAAACCACTGATGATGAGAAAATATGGTTTTAACAAGTCAATAATGGTGAGTGCAACAAGAACGGCCTAATCAATGAGGCTGCAACGTTTGCAAACAAGGACTTGAATTATAACGCCGATAATTGATCTCTTCCATTTTTTCCTCTCTCCTTCGTGTGATGTCATTGTTTATTGATTGCTTCCTGCCTGTAAGGGATGATGGGAAGTTTCAGAGTTTGTTTTTGCTATGACTTTTGCCCCCCCCTCCCTCCACCTCCCTTTCCCCTCCACCTTTCCCTCTGTTCTCTCTCCCCCCCTCCTCACACCCCCTCCCCGTCTCCATTTGAAATTTGCAAGCTGTAGCACCAGCTTAACCAAAAAGGATTAAGTCCCATACCCAACTGAGAACACAGATAATGCTCAGTAATTGGTAAAAAATGAAGATGAATGGGACAGCTAGATAAGGACCAATTAGCTGCTGGGAGTGTACAGCTGTGGTCTCCTCACAGAGCGCTCTCAGGGGCCAAGGCCCCCTCTTTCTCTCTCACGCGAGCACGCACACACACGCGCGCGCGTGCGAACACACAAACACGCAAGCGTGAGGGTGGGGCCTGCAGAAATTAGCCTGATGACCCTGGGAAGAGAGAATGATGCCTCCTCATCATCTCACCCAGAACCTCTTCTCGCGACTCTCAGTCAGGCAACACTCCAGGTACCTGTCACCATCCGTCCAGCCTCAGCCTAGCATGTGGCTCTCTCCGCTCCCCGTTCGGCGCAGGCAGCCTGGACCGAAGCCACAGATGTGAGACAAAGGGATCTTAGGTTTTGAAGGAGCGCGTGTGGAATCTAACTGCTTATGCAGCTTGGTTGCAGGTTTACCACCGATTCAAACTGCAAAGTCGAATCTGGCTGTTTCGTCTCCTCCGTTCCGTCTGCGTCTTGTTTGGTCGGCACTGTCGCGGCATCATCTGGCTGATGACAGTGGAATTCCCATATCTAATTACAAACAGGATTTCGGCTCCATTAGAGTTGTGTGTTGAGGAGTCAGATGAGTGGCAGGGCAGCACCCAGTGGCCAAAGAGAGATAGAGGGCTACAGACGGAGAAGTAAGTGAGACGGAGAAGGAAAAAAAAAAAAAGAGAGAGAGACAGAGAAAAGAGG
The DNA here is from genome assembly GCA_037975185.1 of Centropyge bicolor. Taxonomy (NCBI): domain Eukaryota; kingdom Metazoa; phylum Chordata; class Actinopteri; family Pomacanthidae; genus Centropyge; species Centropyge bicolor. The sequence goes on along the minus strand of JBBMOC010000003.1, from coordinate 14,847,020 downwards.
ACAAGGGTGAACGCCGCCTTATCTTTTCTTCCCACTCCTTTTCTGCGGGTCTTGGAAACACTTTATTTTCCTTCCACGGGCTGAAAAAAAAGCAATTCCTTCTCTTGAAATTGGCAGGTGTTTGTTAGTGGGCAGCTGACAATATTTTCTCTCCCAGTAATGAAGGTTGTGGCTGGGGTCAATGCACTGGGAGGGAATGGCGGGCTGTTTATCCCCCTCAAGGCCCAGCGCCACACGTGTTTTGCTTGGTCTGTGATCTGTAATTGTGGCATTTCCTGAGAGGCGCAGGAACAATCCACATTGTGCTTTGAGAGGGCTCCCTTTGCCCAACTAAAGAGTGTGAGGCAAAAATCAAAGAAAGACACCCACACACAACTCTCACCCTGTCTCTTTTTACATTTTTAAGTCGCTCTCAGTATCTTTTTATCCGTCTCTCCCTCACGCGCTCCGACAAACATATCTATTTCTTTCCTCACACAGGATGCTTGGTTATTATGTCTGAGAGTTGAACTGGCTGTTTTTTTTTCCCCCTCCCCTTATAATTAATAACATTGATGCAAACAGGAAGGTCTAATTGTGATGAATATTTAATGCGAGGGAGAAATATTAGCCTGTTCAATTTACATCAACACAAAGACAGCGACAGGCAATCCAACTCTACAAACAGAACAGAGTGTCCTTCACTGGCTGGCTCCGCTCTGCTTTCGCTTTAAGCGCTTCACAAAGATCTGCTTCAGACAAACACTGAGACGAGGCACCTGTATTTTAGCCCGAGGAGGTTTTTTTTTTTTTTTTTTTTCAATGGGTTTATGTAGTAGCTCTTTCTGATTAAATGGATCCGTGTCCTTAGCGGTATTATCAGAAGCGCGCTCATTATCATATCAATTCCTATCGTGGTCGGTAACATCATTTGTGTAAGTAAACACATCCGTTTGTTGAGTCTTAGTTTAAGCTGCATGATTATAAAACTCCAGTCCGTTTCCTGAGAGCAGCTGTGGTCTGAGTCTCTTAAAAACAGCATGAAGTCATAGCCTTGTCAGCACTGGGAAACAACAGTCAGTCCCAACAAAGCTGGAGCCAAATACAGCCCCCCCCCGTCTGCCCACTCCATGCTATATCAGTCAAGTGATTTAAACGCCTGGATTGCTATTGGATAACTTACTTGAGAGCTGGACATATTAGGCGCTCACGCTCCAAAATAGTTTGTTAAAGCAGGCCGGGGCGAGACACTTTTGGTGCGTTGAATAATCCTGCAATCGCTCTTCCTCGCGAGTCACGTATTTTTTTTGCGAAAATTACAAAGCGTCTTTCATTAAAAAACAAACATGTGAGCGGAATGAAGAAGAAGACAGCGCGCCGCTAGCTTTGTTTCATGGCCCCGCGGTGCCGAGCAGGCCATATTTCTCCGGCGTATTATCAGGATGACTCCTGCTGGCCACCCTGTCACAGGAGAGTGCTTGATATAAACAAGAGATTGCTGCGACACCCAGTAATCAATATTAGGATGGTTTCAGTACCAAACATCATTTGTCTCAGCGACCATTCCTTTGACCAAACGAAGCATTAATTCAAATCATAAATCTGAGCTGATTTAAATCCGAGGAGAGTGAGGGAGAGAGAGAGGCCCCTGTCTGACTGCCTGCCCCTAATGATTTATTTTCTACATTTCTGCGAGCGAGAGATTTGTCCATACTCACTGACAGGTCACCTTCAAACGCCAGTGGCAGACTGTTCATCACCATGCAGACGAGCATCTCATCGCTGCGAGTAAATATTAAAGGAAAAGAATCCAATTGATTGTGGATGGGGCCGAGAGGCGTCACTGCCATATATTTCACTCAGAGAGCTAATGCTGTGGCCCATGCACCCACACCTAGAGCTGCTCCCCCTTGCCAGAATTATGATTCTACTGGGAGCCTGTGTGGCTGGCTGTGGGCTCAAGGTTACAATTTAAATTGTAAAAAGATAAAACAGTTTCTTATTAGCTCCACTACCATAGCCTTGCTGTTGGTACTCACATTTATCTTTATTTCCGTGACCTCGTGGGCTCATATTCTTCTTCTTTTTTTTTTTTTTTTTTTTTTTTTACATACTCCCATTCTTTCGGAGTGATGACCTCACACTTTATGCATTTTGCATTGTTAAATCTTGCTTAGAATCACATCCTGTTTTCATCTCGCACGCCATAAGCTCCATGGTGTCAAGTATTACTGATGAAATGTATTCAGGAGTCGAGCCATTTATTACAGTAAGTGAATCAAAACCTCCATTTAGCAACCAAAGCTACAGGGATTACATTTGGTTTATAATTTGGAACGGGCTCATGAATCCACACTAACATATATTATCATTCTCTTTAATGCACTAAGTGGTTCTCTGTGATAGTACGAAAATCCGTCTGCATTTTAGGGCTAATAATTAATTGAAATGGCACATAGTGAAAAACCAATGCTCTCACAGCAATTCAATTAGGCCTTGTTAAAAGCTGATAGCTTTGGGAAACTGTGTTCACAGTTTCACTTGGCTATTAAGAAAAGCTTGTTCTTTCTTTCAACACAAAAGTGTAACTCTTCAAATGAAAACAACACTTACCTCGCCGAGGTGAATATTTACAGTGCATACACGCTGAACAAAAGCAATATTTCACCATTTTATTAAGAAAACAGCAGCGTAGTAGAGACGGTCATACAAATCTTTGGTTTAAGTCAAGCTGTATGTATAGTATTGTTTATTATCTGTGGCAAAGAGGTTTTTCTTTTATTGTCCTGTATATTTATTTGGCTGTAGAATATCAGAAATAGATTACAATGAACTGTAGTGGAAAGTCAGAGAATGTGTCCAGGAACAAGCGATTAGCGTTTGGTTGTGATTTGAAGAAAGGGGCGTGATCATGGGAAAAATGTATTTGGTCTCATAAGTACCAAACCATGAAATATAGAAGCAATTGTATTTCTTTCTGGACAAATCGATCAGTATAGGCTACATCATGGTCTTTCCCATATTTCTAGAAGATGTTTCATTAACTCTTCACCAAAGTTAATGCATTAAAAATTTGCATGAGGTCTGGAAAAAAAAAAGGTTTATGATACGCCCTACCATTTCCCAATAATTGGTTGCCAATTTCTTGAGAGCGTCCTAATTAACAAAATCTGCCTTAACCATTCAACAGAAAAATTTAGTTGACAGGTACACATTTACACTTGTGATCATGCAAAACGTGATGGTATACTATCCATAGGTGGCGCTAAAGAAACTTGATTCAATAATGGTCTGTCTCACTTGACTTGTGAATTTTCAGGCAGGTCAGATTTGCTCACCAGTCATTCTGCATCATTTCAAATCAGTATGTGTATTTTGATGCACGTGTGGATCTAGATGCAGATTTATGAGCGTCTAAACATTTTCCATCTATTATTAAAATAGCATATAGATGATTTTCGGTCTTGGAGAGGATGCGAGTGCGTGTCAAGATGGTGATTAAGTATGTAAATCTTAATGTGTGTGTTTGTATCCGTGTCTGCAGAGGCACATAAAAATAGCTCGCAGCGTGCGTTTGTCTTCCGTTTATGTGTTTGTGACAGTGTTTGCGCGAAGGGCATCCTCACCGACGCTGGAGCTGAGGTCTCCATTCTCTCCGTCCGCCCCGTGGTGGTTGGCGTTGCTGTGGTAGCTGCTCATCGCCTCCAGCTTGATCTTCTTGACCTTCATGGCCTCTGCGATGGCTGCGTTGGCAGCTGCTGCCGCCGCCGCTGTCAGGCCTGGAAGAGAGGAGGCAGAGGAGACAGAGCGCTTACAGACCGCTACATGTCTGCTGGGGCTGAGCCACTGCACCTGTGAAACCTTTCACAAAACCTGCCCTGGCAAATGAAAAAAACAAAACAAAGGAATAGGACTTTTGAAATAATAAAACAATGAATAATTTTATACACTATGGGGAATAAGCGCCCATGAGATCACAGCTTGGTTTTTCATCTTCTGACAGGAGATATCTTCACAGCAGGTTATCATGCTGATGGGATGGATCCCTGTGTGTGTGGCAGCATATGATTTTTATGAATGTTTCACCGGCTCTAGTATTCCTCGCCACTGTATTGATGTATTTGTACCTTGATGGGAACAGATGCAGTCAAGATAATAGTGCATGATGCAAGCATTTTGTGTGTACAACTTAGAATACACAAAGTACGTGTGTGTGACAGAGGCATCGTGATACAATGTGACACCGAGAGGGTTCAGGGACGGTAAGAGTGAGAGAGAAAGTGAGAGGGGTTCAATATGTGAACAAATAGAGAGTCTAACAAATCCTCTCATCGAGTGTATTTCAATACCTTCTAATGTATTCAGCAGATCACATCGCCCTGAATAATGCCTAATGGTATTCAAATTTCTCACAGGTACTGTATATACTGTAGTGCCTCATAATAACACTCTTCTGGCAGTCAGGGCCAGTCATCAAGCAGCATGGAAAACTATAAACAATGTACCAAGGATTCAAGTTCTTTTTAATCTTTAATACTCGTAAACGGCTTTGAGTGCATTAAACACTTCAAGTGCCATGTGTAATAATTAAATAAAGGGCTGTGCTCCAAAGTGATTCAATATCATCTCTGTTATATTCTCAAAAACAAACCTAAACATACTCGGACCTTTCAGGTTAGAAATTAATGGCAACACAAAGAAGGAATTGAGTTAAAAAATTAGGATAACATAACATGGTGTTTTTTGTTTTTGCTGTGTTTTCCCTGCCTATAAAGTTTACAATTTACAGAAAAAAAGCTATAGAAATGAAAAAAAGTGAATTTTTGCAGTCTTCCCTCTGCACTCTGTAATGAGGGCTGCATAAATGGCTTCTGTTTTATGGGAGTTTCAGTCTTACAATACAGCAATTATAATGCGTTCTTTAGTATGCATATCACTTGAAAAATTCTGACAACATGCCAAATATCTCGGAGAATTTGACATGGATCCTCCTCAGGCCCGAGGCTGCCGTTTTCATGAGCAGACAAAATGACTATTGACATCACATTTTAAACGATCATTCACATTTCCACCGCCGTCTACGACTATATACTGGAATAGCAATATTTGACGCGGCCGTCCGCCTCCATCAGAGCGGACTTGCTATGATTGATATAGTAAGTCCGAGATTATAGACATACATATGCTGAGCACACTGCAGAGATCATAAAGCACTGGTTTGTCATTGTGGTATTTCCAGGGTTCTGGTGTGTTGAACGTGACTGAAATCTTTATTCATGAGGCTGGTCTCAAACAGCAGGGACAGATAGTGCTAAAGCTCCTCCAGGCCCGGCGTGTCTCAGGAGAGTCCCGCCATTCCTCTCGCCAACCCCGGCAACAAAATCAAAGATGCAAGGCGAGAAAAAGATATGTACCTATTAGTGGAACCACTCATATCCACAATGCGCTGTATCACCTGCCCTTTTACAGAGGCTGCTTATACTGGATGTGAAGGTTTGCCTTACGTTTGACGCAGAACAAGGCAACGTCTGAGTTTATCATCACTGAGCTGTCACGTCTCCGTGATGGGACTCAAGAGCAGCTATTAGCCATGCATCTGAGGGGAGACACGGGTACAAGGAGAGGTAGAAATCGAACATGTGGCTCGCAACAGATACGTGCGAGCATGCGCACACACGCGGACGCAAACACACACTGGCAAACACGCACGCAAGAACATGCCGGCCTGGGCACCCTCTCCTCTCATCCCCCAGCTGATAGGCAGATGGCGAGAGTCACTCTGAGCCGCTGACATGGAGGTGCATATAATTTAAAGCCTTGTTTGCATCTTAAAATACATCAGGACCATATTGACGTACAGTATACATCATGTCAGCGAGGGCCCTCTCGTTTGCAATGGGCCCTGGCTGCTGTTCAATATGCATGGGCAGAGCAGGGGGAGAAAAAAGCGCCATTGCCTCATAAGAAGGTGATACTTCTCCACATAATGAATGTGGCCTCTGCCCAGTCTGAAGGTCAGCCTTCATTTGTGTATAATGGGCAAGAGTCAACTGTTTTCCAAATGAGACGTATGCAGAACAGACTGCCGAGTAAATATTGAAATCACCTCTGGGCTGTTTGTGTGATAAATTCCCCCCACAAATCAGGTGCCGCTCAAAGGAGTGCCGCAGTGGTGCTTTCTGATGCTCTCTAACTTTGGCTGTGAGAACACTGTGGTTTATTGCACTGCAGCCTGCGTGTCCTCGCCATTTCTTTTTTTCGAAAGTGCACCGGACTATATCAGTAAGAACAACAAAAAGAAAAGAGAGAAAAAAAAGGAAATGAATCCATGAAGAAGAAGGTGACAGGTTTTGGGCAAAAGTGCATTGAGTAAATAAAGGCTGAAAAATTGATTTGTTCTATTGTGAAACAGGTGAAATGATCCTTTTTCCATTTTTTCATTCATCATTCTGCTCCAACCTCCACCCTGTCTTTGACTAAGTGACACACTCCATAAATCGAAATCTTTGTTCTGATAATTGTTTCATTTCACCAGATCAATTGTCATATCCACATAACACACACCTCAATAGAGTGGATGTAATGAGGAAGCCAGGGAGATGTTGGTGCCCAGCAACAAGTCTATTAAGCCACTAGAAGTCTAAACGTCAACAAGACCAATCCCACTCAGTGCTAATCTGCATTCATTACTATGCAAACAAAACAATCCTGCCTCATATATTCTTTCAAAGTCACCTTTAGATTCAGGCACTTTTCTCATATAGACGCACGGGCAAGTCAGAATCCTCCTGAGCACCGAACAAACAGGGCGTCATGGCCGCATGTAGAGAGCCGCACCAGTCAGAGAAGAGAAAAGGGAACATTTGGACAAATAGAGAATAGCATGGCACTGTCACATGGGGAGCACAAAACAGCAAATAACAGAGACAAGGTCTGATGGTAGCCCTTGGAGCAGCTGTCATATTAAATAATAATGAAGGATCTATTAATATGCAAAGGAAGCAGCAGCCGACTGGCTTAACGCTGTCATGCCTCTGCATATTGTCAGGATCTTCATCATTAATTAACATGCTAGCTGCCCCATACCTGCGCCAATGTCAGAACATTCTTACAACAAACACCCCAATGCCTGTGCCCTCCGCAACTAACTCGTATAATTAAATTAAAATCAGATTAACTTCACATCAGTACACAAAAGACTGACTTTTACGACTTTCTCTAGCAGCGATTACAAAAAAAAAAAAATAACCAGAGCTTATCTGTTGTGTTCCTGCTCTGTCTCTGTTAGGGACTGCACCATGGGCAACAATGAAAACACACTTTATTTATCGGGCAAGGAGGATAAGTAGGGAAGAGACGCTCCATGTCAATGAGCATGGCCGCCTAATTTTATGCATGGACTGGTGGCAGCACAGCAATGACAAACTGGGGTTGGGAACAACGCGACTCTTAGGTACACTGCGCCACTTGAACTGTGCTATCCACATCATGACAAATTTAGTATCAATTACACAGCGCGCTAACCTTATGACAAGCAGCGGACTGAAAGAGGAGGGGCAGAGACACAAAGAACTGACACTAAATTACCTGGTGCATACTGGATCTATTTTAAAGCGGCTTGAAGTGGCACCGTATTAGATGATCCACTCGAGAAGCTGACGTGCTAATTGTACATCAAAAGCACATAAATATTACAATACGGCTCCACCTGCAGCACATGTATGAAGACCCGGCTCCTCTGAGGCACCGGGATCTGCACATGTGCTCGTACAGCGAGGCACAGCCAGACAGCATTAGAAAATATTGTTTTTATCAGTAAAGTACAGGATGCACCCTGGTTAGATGTAGGTGACATTCATTTCTCTAATGGTAAATGCAGTACTCTTGCGTTATTCAAAAGGTTGAAGCCATATCCAGGACATAAATGAATTATATTGAAGCTGCTGCTTAAGTAGTGGCCAGAGTGTGAGTGGAGGCCCTCTCCACTTTAAAGGAGATGTCATCTCAGTGTGGTGTCAGTCCACAGCAAATAATCCGATTTGGGGGGCCAATCTGCCTGTAATGCATCAGCAACTGGAAGGGCTCCAGCGCAACCCCCCCTCCTCCCTCCACCCCGGGGGGTGCATGAACACACGCATACAGACACTCACACATACACACGTGTGCTTTCACACACACGTATGAGGGTATTTCCTTAAATGGAAACCTAAGCATATTAAGATGTCCTCTTCTAAATGGAACTGGTGTCAAGGGCAAAGATACATATGTTAACAATGTGTTTCACATAGGCCTCTCTGGTCCTGTTAGAGTGTGAAGAAGACATCCTTCTACTGTGTTGAATATGGTCATTGATTTGAATCTAATATGATTTGACTCTATGTCTAATATCTAAAAAAAAAAAAAGTGGCTGATTACAGTTTGCATGAAGAAATCACAGCAAACTAAATTCCTGAAACAGAGTAAATTGAGTGAAGATTTTTTTCATGTCATGCTGCCTTCAAAAACTATGAGATTAGATTAAAAATAACTTCCTGTATCTATCATGAGGTGAGACCTTTAGCCTAATTGGAGCTATAGCCAGTCAGTCCTGAGTGATAAAGAGCCGGGCGAGAAGAGCCAGTGTACAACAAATGTAACACCGGGAGAGAAATGACATGCTACTGTGTGAACAAAACATTTCATGGAGTGTTTCGCTCTCTCTCTCTCTCTCTCTCTGCAGCCCAAATTAAACGGTGCAGTGGCTTTTTTCCTGGAGTCCTGGAGGATTGGTGAAGCCTCGGGAAAAGCCGTCTGCCCACATTCTGCCCGTGTGTGTGTGTGTGTATGTGCAGGCGCTAACTCATCTGAAAAATGAACTAATATGACATGACGTGATAGTGTAACTATTTAAGTCGGTTTCTCAATGTCGTCTTTTTTATCATCAATCAGTATATTTGGACATGACAGGGAGATCAAATTAGTCGCCTCCTTAGATGCTAACTTATGTGTGGTCAATTATGCTTAATTATTAGTGTGTCAAAATCTGTAAATTCCTTGACGTTTAATGCTTAATGCCATAATCGAAACAATAAACGGTTTAATCGTAAAACAGAAATTGATGGGAAAGTTCTGTCTTGCCACAGTTAGGAGGCTTAAGGCAGTTATGAGAAGACCAAAAAACCTCAATTACTTTATCTCTGCCCCCTGAATACCCTGACTAAATGTCAAGATCATAGAGTCCCTCTGGGCTTAAAGGGGATGATATCAAAAGGCTTTTCTGTTGCTTTATGTTCCACTAAATAACACGGCTCTTTCTCATCATTGTCCTTCTCTGTGTTCACTTCGGCCTTTAAGTTCGCCTTCTGTACTACGGCGCAGATAGCCAATGACCTCACCCTATTCCCAGAGTTCAAAGCACTAGCCTGTGAGCCTCCATTGTACTGAATCACAAGGATGGCCCAATCTGTGTTTAATATTGAATTTCAAACACCTCACAGACGCTGCGTTCGCTGCCTCTCGGAGAAAGAGAAGAGGGAGGGGAGAGAAGAAAAAAAAAAAAACACTTCCAGACTGTTTTAAAGAGATGGAAAAATGTGTGAGGTAGGATAATTACAAGTCTGTTAAAATTCTTAAACACAGAAGACTTGCGTGGAAAACCAGCTGCGCCGCTTTATCTCTTTTTAAAGCGTTAATAGTTGGTCAAACACAATGCGGACGGCGCGCTGAACGAGCATTCAGAGAGCTGCGTTCGACGGCACAATATCATTAAAGACATATCAAGAAGGAGAGCAGGATATGCAAATCAGAGCACTTACAGCCACCAACATCAAAGCAGTCACAATGAAGCCAGCCACAAATAGAACAAAAGCATTAGTTGCAATAAGACTTGGCCCAGGGGTAAGTTAGGGCACCAACGGTTGTTGTTGATTCTTGTGGCGATAAGCTCGCTTTAGCATCACCACTGCCTATGTACATATACCAGTGGAGTGGATTTAATCGCACTAATTAGAATGCACTCAAGGCAAAACGCAACATCTACTGGAATAATCTGAGAGAAAAGATCTCCACTCCAATTTATTCTCCCCCTCTTGGTTTCCAGGGGGTTGAGCAGAGGATCTGTTTTTGGTAAACGAGTGAGCGGCTGGTGTCTGCTGGTTGGGTGCATGTGTCACTTTGGACTGGCTGCCATTTCGAGGACAAGCTGCGGGGAGGCCACCGGTGGGGAGGTTTTGTGTGTGTGTGTGTGTGTCATGTGAGTGTGTGCGTGACAGAAAGAATAAGAGAGAGAGAGACAGAAAAAGACACAGACAGAGCGAATCAAAGCAACAACGACAGAGCGTTACACACTGAGGCCAAACCGTACCTGTGGGTGGGATCATGCCGGGGGACATGAGGCCGGGGACTGAGTGGGGCATGATGTGGGGGTTCTCCGGTGATGTCACACTCTGGGTCCTCTTCGGGGGTCGGCCGGGTCTGGAGCTAAAACACCGGGCAGAGAGAAGGAGGAGAGTGAGGGTTGAGAGGCGAGAAGGAGACTGGCAGAGGGAGGAGGGGTGCTGGTGGTGGTGGTGTTGGTGGTGTTGGCGGGGGGGTGTCAACATTTGAAGCACTCCAGAATGCAATTCCATTCCAAATAGCTAACATGTACTGTAAATAAATTTCTTTTCAAGGACAGTTGCTTTCTGCAGCTCAACATAATAGACTTCCATAACTAATTAGATTACACGGTGAATTCATTTCCTTTATTGAAGATCAACCACTTTTTGATGCATAATTCATAACCCGTACCTCGTTACCTGTTCCTCCGTATTAATATCCCCACACTATTTGAATTGCCTCGTTTGCATATGCTAAAATCCAGTGCGCGGCCCTCGGCCTGGAAATTACATGTTAACTTGTTATAATTATTGCAGTCAGGCCACTATTGATTTATGAGACTTTTAAAAACCAAATATGTGTAGTTCTGGTAATGAATGATATTTTAAGGTTCTTCAGGAAATTAAAAGGCAATGGCTGCCTTAGGAAATGTTCTGCTTGCTTGATTTAATGCGTGCCTTAGCTGGAAGGTGGTGTGACAGAGTGATTCAGACCTGTTGGACGGTTCTGATGGGGGAGTTTTATTACACCAAACGAGGGGCACAGATCCAGCCGTGATAAATGACTGTGCCACCTCACCGTGGAGGAGAAAAGGCCTTCAAAGCAGATACACCCCTGACTTTCCACACATCTTACTCATTCACTTATTAATACAGCTTCGAGTTGCAATCAATACCTACTTTACCGGCTTATAGCTACAAAGAAAAACCTACAGGGTGAAAAAAAAATAAATGCAATAAGCATATAATGAGGGGGGGGGCAAGATGGTATAGAGGTATATTCTTTATGAACAAGGAGCCGGGTGTCTCAGCTGAAGATGAATTACACTGACTTGACACAGGTGACATATTGGCTTCATACATTATTTCACATACATTTTCAAGCTTTACCAGGATACTAAGTTCTCTCTAATATGAACTGAGTTTAATCCATCTTTAAACCACCAAAGGGTTTCCGCAGCCTGCTGAAAGTATGGGAGGACAAACAGGAGTCAGTTTTAGAAGAAAAAAAAAAAAAGGACAGGGCCGGAAATCAAACCTGCGACGCCTTGGCTGAGGGTGTGTCCGGCCCCTTTGGAAGACTGTTCATTTTGATTCTGTTAATAAGGTCTGAAAGGGTGTGCCAACATGCTTTTGCAATGATGTCAAGTTTGTTGCAGGGTGTAACTTATTTTGTCTAATCTCGAGTAAAATCTCAAATATATCTTAATAGGCGCTTTTGTTTTATTATGCATTATTTTGGTGGCATTGCTGCGGTCACCAGAATCCTAAAATGGTATTTTAGTAGGTTACTTTGTCACAATTTGAATGATTTTCGACATAATTACTGACTTATGTGGTTTTTAAAAGAGTTTATGAGCTGTTTATGAGCAACGAATGTTTAAAATTAAATTCATGTAACCGACTGATGAGCTCTTCTGATATTTTTCTTTTCAAGGCTCATTCTGGATTTTATCAACCAGTTCAGTATATGAGGCTGTTTGTGTTACAGTACATTTCACTACATTTCCCAAAGGCGGTATCTACAGAGTGATGCAGTGTTTTTGAGTTCAGATACCACACAGCCTTAGTAGTTGAATTTATTCAGCCGTGTCTTGTGAGGTTTATTTACCTCAGTCCTGCTAATAGAGTGCACTCGCTCTATCTGTCTGAATGTGCTGACTCTCTCATATACCGGCTCTGGAGGTTTTAGGACTAAAAGCAGACCTTCACCCAACTGTGTCCCTTTGGAGGGAAAATACAAAAGTGATAGAAAGAAGTGGCGAGAGGGAGAGGGAATGACAGAAAGTGAGAGGAGGGAGAGACAGAGAGAGAGAGAGAAGGGGGGGGGCAGCAGAAAGAGAAATGAGTGCCGGCTCAACCAAGGAACGTCTGGAAATGTAATTCCTATTTCTATAGAAGCACCTCTTTGATCTTATGAGAGGGAGAGATCGCACACAGTTTTGCTGTCATCACTTTCACTTGTACTCTGGCTGAATTATTTATGAAAGACCTCAATAGAGGATATGTGATGGGTAAAAGGCTTTTTTACCAACAATACTAAAAGCAAAAAGGCCCTCGAATGGACAAAAAAATGTCACATCAACCTTAGATCATGTCAAAGGATGTGAACCCAGGTACAAAGACCCAGTTAAGTAAAGGTACTGTTTAGATAGGCTGCAAGGGAATCTGTCTGTGTGTTTAAAGGGATAGCATTTCAGCTACTCTCTGCACACAAATAACACTGGCTAGCCATGAAAGCAATACGCCAACAGAACAGGAGCTTTGAACCGGGGGAACCTCCGAGCAACAGGAAAGCCTCTCAGAAATGAAGGTTATCGTCTCCTTTTCTTGCGACCGAGTAGGTGTCTAAATTTACAGAAAAGGCACGCGCTTTATTACAGAGGCCGTGCCATGACTATCTTCCTCTTTTATGCCATGTTTTCACTGCCTTGTGATTCACTTCGTTCGGCTGTAATGTCTCCTAACAATATGTAATTTAGCCCCTTGTAACGCCGCAGCTGAGGCGTGCATGCAAACACCAGTGCAGATCTGCTGTGGTCAGAGCCATCCGGGCTAATAAGCTGGGTCCAGAGAGGAACTCAACCTGGCCTCAAACAAAAGAGCCAGGCTATTTATCAAGCAGCAGATGCTGATTCCCTAAATAGCCTGGCACAGAAACTGCTTCAAACTAGGCCATTATTGCACAAAAAAGATAGCACAACTGGATTTATGATTGGAATTTTTTGGTACTTCTCATGTCTTATCCGCTGTTGTTTTTTTTCTAATCTCTCTAGCCCTTTTTTTCATTTTCTCTCCTCCACTGCAAAATGTTTGAGAAACTAAGAACCTCTGGGTTTGTCAAGTTGGACTTATTTGGACAATATTATTTCTGTATTGGAGGTCAATCATGAAAGAATTGTGCTCCCTGCTTTATTTATATTTATACTAAAGATACTCAGGGCCCTCATATCTCTGGCTTCAATTAAGGAAACAAAATAGGCCCCACCAGCTTTGGGCTGGGGCCACAAATATGTTACACATCTATTCTCTCTTTTTTGTTTCGCTACCATGGTGAAAAGAAAATAGCGGTGAACTTTCCCTGAACCAGACTTCCTTTAATGGCCCGGCCGTGTGTTGACCCAGCAGAGTCGGCTGGAACCTGATACTATCCAACACACTACACTGCGCAGGCAATCAGATTACACGGGGCCCAACAATACACTCCACACGAGTCCAATTTCAGCGCTACAATGCAATAAAAGCACAATAATTAAATTCACGTTCTCACCCCGTTTACAGGAAGCCAACACGAGGTGATAGTTATAATAAGAGGTATAATATCGCATGAGATATCAGGACGGTTTTTTGATCTCATGGCAGAAAATTCTGACATCTCGCTATCAGACTCTTTTCTGTCGACGGAAGCAGTGACTGAGATCTTATTACCCAGAACGCCGTTAATGCAGTGATTATGATCTGTTATAAATCAATTGAAACCACAAATGTAATGTTTAGCCCAAGTGAGCGCACTCCCTTAGTGGATTCAGTTACACACACACACACATACACACACATACACAGAAAAAAAAAATCACCCGCTCCTCCCATCTTCGGATATCTTTAGGAATTCAGCCTGATTGTGTCAATAGTGACTCGGGTTTGCAGAGAAAGAGCATAATATTATTTCCTGGTGGTTATGATTGAGCCATTAACCTTTTATCTCGGTCTTTTGTTTGACGTTTCTAAAAGGTAAGGATGAAGATATTTATTCCATTTCCGCCCAGTCGGCCAAAACAAGCGAGTGAATCATTCCGTCTGGGGCTTGTGTAAACAAAAGGCCTCTCCAGGTCTCTGCCAATCAGGCCTTATAAAATATTAACCCAATGTCATTGCCCTTTTAAAATCTCTCACCTAGAATTCCCTAATTGTTCCTTTTCTTTATCTCTCCAGTGCAGAGAGTAAATAAATTAACAAAATAGCTTTTATCGCCCTGAGTAACCTTTTAACTGAAGGATTATCTGGGGTTTATTTTTCATTTCTCTCACAGCGATAGCGGACCATGCCCCATTGATTGGTTTGCTGGGGTGGTGACCAGCCATGAAAACAAGGTCTTATTGATAAAACAAAGCAGCTCCTTACCTTTTAAGTGCCAGGTCAGGCAGAAATTCAGAGGCCTCAGACCATCAGGGGGCACGAATATGCTGAGCTTATGGGTTTTTTTTTTTTTTGTTTCAATCAAACAGATTAACAATATGCGTGCGACTCCCCTGAGAGGTTAACTATGTTTGTTGAAAGACAGGGATAACATAGCTGTGGCGTATTACTACCAATTTAAAATCCCCACAGATAAGACGCCGGGGTCGATGAAATGCTCAACTTTAATTCAAGAAATGAGTTATTTTAGAAAATGAGCTCCGCCGTTTGTTTTGCCCGCTTTGAGGCAAAAGCAGCCTCGTGGCAATAAAACGGTGACTGACGTGCAAGTATTGAAAATTTAATTCGAGCGAGAGTCAAAAATTAACAAATACCGATTTCCCCCCGTTGTGGATTTGTGGTGATAGCGTATATGTCTAATTAATTATCAGCAGATCTGAACGTGATCTCTGGTCCCCACCTCGATCAGCTGACTCTCTGCTATAGAGAACTCAATAACGTCAGCAAACACAGAAGCACACATCACTTCCCTGTCCATGCAAACTAACAGATGAGGAAACAAAAAGGGGTTTTATTAATAATCGACATGTTTCCTGTTGAAAAGGAGATCTTGAAAAAAAAAAAGCCTGACAATATTAAACATGATGTGGCAGCTACTTGATGACTGATTTATTGTTTAACTCATTTCTGACGTAGATATGAAGCATTCGTTTCAGCGTCCTAAATGTGCTAGATTTGCTGTTCTCTATGTTTTTATATGAATGTAAACTGTAAATTTTGGGGTTTTAGTTTGTGTGAGCAAAACAAGTTATCTGAGCAACTTGTGCTTCAGAAAATATCATTTTACTTTTTCTGACATTTTAGAGTCAAAACAATTAATTTTTTAATTTGTAATTAAAAAAGCCTACTGTCAGATTAACTGATAATCAAAATAATTGCTACATAATAGCTATGCAAAATCCTAATCCTAATCATGTGACAAAACAAAACCAGTGAAAATGACAGGAATATATGTTGCCTTCAACAAAAAAGGGGGGAAAAAAAGATGATTTATACTTCCTGCTGACCTTGGCAGTCTATTGGTTGTGATGATCATAATCTCAGAGTCACAGTGTGATACATGGGAATGTATTCACTCATCCATCTTTTTCATGCATCCATCTATCCTCACCCTCATCTTGTATCTGTATTTGCATTGAACCTATTCTTGGATTATCTCAATCAGTTTCCCCTTGCACCTGTCAAACACCGCCTCGCACAGGTAGCCCCATCGCGCTTATCTGATCTAGATAGCTGGATTACAGCGAGTTTGTGAGTGCGAGGAGAGAGAGAGAGAGAAAAAAAACACACTTTTATTTATTAGGGGTAGGAACAGCTGCATCCGCCTGCAAACTGTGAACCTTTGTTACGGAACAATATATCACAGATCAAATGGTGTGAAATCAAAGGCGGGAGAGAGTTAGCATCAATCCCACTAAAACCCCTTTTAAAGTGCTGTCTGTGCTCTGATCCCTGCGTGGACTAATGTGCAGGGTTGAGATCAGTAGTCGTTGAGAGAGTGGGTGCCTTCCTGGTGCCTTTGTCTGGGCTCAGGCCTGATTAGAACCACGCTGGGTAGAGACCATCGCACAGTCTGATGGTGCGGAGGAACCCGGAGCCGGCCGCTCTCCCTCCTGTCCTTCCAGCCTGTGTCATGAAACCAGAGGCGGGCTTCGGGAGCAAACCACCGCTGGAGTAGCTACAAAGAGCTTACTCTTGTAATCGCGTTCTATTAGAGCTGTTTGAAGCCTCTCAGCTGTGAAATAGAATCTAAAAAAGATCTGAAACACGATAAATTGCTGATTATTCCCGTGCATCATTAATGTTAAAAGCTGATTTCATAATTGTATGTCCCATAACTACAGAGTCCAAGATTGTTTAGTATCACATCAACAGACTGTGATAATGAGTAAGCAGACTTGCTACATCGCGGGAACTGATGAGGAAAGCCTAATTGGTTGACTTTTCCATGCCTAATGGATGATTCTCTTAATTAAAAAGATACTGTACCAAATGTTAGAAATCAGATAGCGCTTAAAGTAAATGCAGTTAATCAAATGTATGAGAATGAGCAGTTCCAGGAAAGCCTAAATGAGATTGGTAGATATGATTTTGCTCCAATATTTATTAATTGCAAGTGCCTTTGGTTAGCAAAACAGAACAGGTCTTATCTTCAAACTGCGAGGAAATTTCATCTAACCACTCTCACTGATCTCTCTTTTTCATGAACTGCGATGCATATGAAACAAGTCTTCAAAACAAGGCTTTAAAAACTTACCCAGTCAGGGTGCCTTTGAGGATATTTAATTAAAATCTAATCCTGCATTCATTAAGGCTCACATAAATTAAGCTGTCATTCATAAGATTTATGGATTCTCATTTGCATATTGCATACAATTCATCAATTACTCAAGTATGAAAGGAGCGCATTTCCCTTGGAGCTGCCTGCTAGCCTGCCAACATTTGAAATGAGAGAAAGAGCACGACTGTCAGGCATTCACTGCAAACTTTTCCCCACAATGTCTGTTCACTGATTAATCTCATTTTCTAGGCATCCCTTACAAGATTGTACACAGTCCAGCTGCACTTTTCAATTATTTCTCCTGTCCTCTCAACTAACTTTGAAAGCAGGACGGGCTAAATGTGGACTGGGGGCTACTTTAGTCTTTATGTATATAACATGTCTTTTTGCCAGGGTAATCATAAATTAGAGAGAGGGGTTTTAGAGATCCTAATGGAAAGGAAATGTAGTAATTTTATTGCAAATCCCATCAGGCAAATATTCTGCATGCTATAATAGCATATTTCCTGTCACATTTAGAGGGGAATACATCCAGCAGGCATTCTGACAGAGGGAGAAAGAGCGAGGGGAAAGATAGAAGGGGGAGGGCAGACGGATGAGAGAGAGAGAGGGAAGAGTTGCAGAGAGAAAACAAAAGAGAGGGGGAGAATCTTAGTGCTAAACACATAAAAACTCCCTTTTTGGACGTGAAGGCTATGGGAAACACAGTATGGAGTAAGTGCTTAAAGCAGGCGAAGCGTGAACGCATCTAAGATAAAAGGTCAGGCAAAAACAAACAGACCACTCGCGAGGACGAATGGAATTAATTGACTCATTAATATGCATGGCTAATAAAGCTCAAAATCCTAAAACAAAAATCATTGTCAACCATTCCCTTTTAATGGCTCTTATTTTCAGCTTGAGAAGAGCGAGTCTACAGGGTGTATCAATCTTAGGAGGGGTGGAGTTCCTCCACCAAACAGGCTTGGGGTAACCTCGGTGTTGTATGCTCATGTCCTCCCCAGCAGACAAAGGCAGAGTTGTTCTGGTGGAGGGATTAATTGAGAATTAATCCCAGTTTCTGGCAGTGGAACAGACCGGCAGTTAGAAGTGAAAGTCATCCTGAAGGGTAGTTAATTGGTTCCCCATAGCAAAAGCTTTGGAGAACAGAAATCAAGCTGCATTTTCATTAATCCTCCCCATTGTTTTGTGAAATTGTTGTGGAGAGTGACTTCAGATAGAGTCAATAGTTAAGGCTTTTAATTTGCTTTTAATTCTGCCAGTGGGGTGACAATTAACAAACCCCAAAGAACAATAGCTGTGAAAATTATGCGTTCGATTGACTCTAAATGACTCTGAAATCAAAAACCGATAAGCAATTAATATACTGTACTCTACAAATGGTAAGTACCTCCAACATGCCTGATGCGCTCCATCTCGCTCTGTCTCTCCCTCCAGCTTCCTCTCTCTCTCTCTATCACTCTCTCACCGCTAAAGCTTTTGAACTTTGGGAATAGCACCACCAGATTGTCGGATGTGATTAATTTCAGGTCTAAATGGACACAACAGACAGAAAGGGTGATGTAATCATAACACGAAGAGACACAGTG
Source organism: Centropyge bicolor (assembly GCA_037975185.1). Lineage (NCBI taxonomy): Eukaryota > Metazoa > Chordata > Actinopteri > Pomacanthidae > Centropyge > Centropyge bicolor. The sequence continues at coordinate 14,828,400 of JBBMOC010000003.1, read as the reverse complement.
ACTAACAGCAGAGGTGGAGGAGGAAGAAAAAGCGAGGGGGGGGGGATGGAGCAAAAGATGGAGACAGCGACGACTCACAAACACACTCCGAGTTCAAGCTAAACAGGAAGACCGTGGTGATTAGCATTAATTGCACTGAGGATTGGAATCCTGTGTGAAACATTAAACAAAAATTATCTACTGTTTATTCACTTTTTTTTCCCGATTTTCTTTTTTTTTTCAATAATTAATGAAAAGTAAATACGTGGAGGAGTCCAAAAATGATCTGGGGAGGAAAAGAAATGTTTACACAATCAGGAAAAATGTTCCTGTCTTCCCTCTCTCTCTCTCTCTCTCCCTCTCTGTATACATGGAAAGGTTAGGGCTCGAGCCTGTTTCTCACTGTTTCCCCCCATCAGAAGTAACAGTGTCTGTTCCCCTGAGCGTCGACTGCTGTGAGAGTGTTTGCATATTTAGATACAAGCAGCCCTGTTTATGCAGCCCCACTCTCTGCTGCTCAAGTTTACTCCAACGCAAGCCCTGATCAATTTGGCCAGCTGTGCTTTAAATGCTGTTTACAACAATAACATCGCGGCTAACCGAGCAGAGCCTAGCGTGCAAACACACACACACACACACACTTCTCAGTGAGAGAGAGAGACGGATAGAGAGAGAGAGAGAGAGAGAGAGAGAGAGAGAGAGAACTTCAGAGGAAGCCCCCAGCCTGCGCATTCCCAGACGAGCATTTGTACTGAGTTAAAGACGAATCAAAGTCTGACTCCTCTGCAAGACACGGAAGAATTGGATTCCGTCTGTGTACATCTCTGTGATCCTCCCGGAAGAATCTCTGACTGCGAGCAAAGAGAGGAAATAACAGGAACTCCAACTGGAGTCCCACCCTGAAGTGGGCCAAATTGAAGGTGGCACGTACCAGTTACGGGCTTTATTCCTGATGAGTGACTGGCATCCAGCGCAAAACATAATGTCAGGCTCACCCAAATCCCCACATACATAACAATTGCTTTCGACAGGCCGCCGCGCATTTCACAAATAACTCTGTTTGGGTGAGATACTACGTTCATTGAGACTTGAGATTTTTCTTAAAAGCTTCACGAGAGATAGAGAGAGAGAAAAAAAAAAGTCCATTTAAGTGTGGCAGGAGAGCAAATAGGCCTGCTCAGCAGATAGCAGTGAAGCTGCTGGTGTCCTCTCGGCTTGATGATATAATTCTTAATGTACAGCCTGACTAGACATAAATCTTTACCCAAGCATCACCTCACCTGAATTCTTTTTCTCCCTCTCTCCGTCTCTCTCTCTCTCTCATGATGAATTGTTTGCTACATCTCGGAGACTAAAACCCTTCAACCTCTTCAAACCCGGGTTTCTAATAACGCGTAGGTGTTGGGGAGAGGTGACAGCATGATGAATATCACAACAGACAGCTCCAATATGGGACAATTTTACCAGATCGATATCTCACTGCAATATCAGAGAAAAGGAGCTGATATTAGTCTACACAGTGTATTACAGATGGGGTACATTTCTTCTCCCTGCACTCCCAGTGAACCTAGGCTATATTTCATCCATGTCGGCAATGGTTTACACACTCACAAACGCTCTGGAAACTAATCATAGCGTGGTAGCCACGCCAGATGCATCTGCTTAAAATTATCCATATGTGTGACGCGCCAATAACCCCTTGTTCAACACGGCGATGGACTTGCAAATAAACTGTGAATCACATTAGACGATGTTACAGACCATCATTTATGGTGAGAACAAATGTTTTGTCACATTCTAATAGAGAGATCATGGGTCTCATGTGGGAGACGAAAAGCTGAGGCAAAAAAAAAGGGTTTATCACATTTGGGGAAAAAAAATATGAGAAGGAAATAGTCAAGCTGCAATTAGTAAAAGTTTCTTGAGTGAAATAAAGGTGGAAATGCTACATATTTGTTGCACATGTCAGTAACTATTCAATACACCGGTGATTATTTCACAATATGAATATGAAATGTCATACAGGAATTTCACATCAGTGCTTTTAAATTTTGTTGTGAGACTAATTAGGTCCACAATTATTGCTGATCAAAACAAAGCGGGTTTGCAAAAAAATAAAATAAAAATCAGTCATAGTCTAACAACATCTTCTGAAATATGTTTCCCATATTTTTTGCGCTTGATAAATCTTCCAAACGAACAGTGCTTTTTAATCAAACTGTCCATACATAGTTCTGTCTGCGTGTCTGTGTGTGTCATTAGAGATCTGAGTTTAATTTGCAGTAAATTACGGTTCAGGGGATTCATCACAGTACAAACATTTGTTGAGCCCTAGATGAATAAATCAATCACAAACACTCTCTGACAAATTAACTGACACAGTTCTCTTTGTCAAGCTCCGTGCGAAACACGCCGTGGTCAAGTAACGTGTGACTGAAGAAATGGAATGAGACACCTTTTACTTTCAAGGGAGACGGATGCATATAGGGAGAGAGAGAGGGAGAGGGAGAGAGAGGGAGAGAGAGAGAGAGAGAGAGTGACAGAGAGACTGAAGGAGAGAGTGCAGACCTTGCTAATATCTTCCCTCTCCAGGGGGCCGGGGCTGAGGGCCCCTCTGCTGTCAGCTGCAATAGGACCAGTCTTTCTGTGAGTGCCCAAGGTTCCTTAAGGGCTATTAATGGAACACAGTATCCCTTGTGCAGGAACTTGTCAGTGTTTCATTAGAGACTGATAAACATATAATACATAAGTGTCAAACAGTGTGTGTGCAGTGCGACGCCGCGGCAGGAGGGGAACAGGATTTTGGGATTGCAGTAAAACAGTCATTCCCATGTCAGTCTACTCTGACAATATTAATGATTACACGAAGAGGGAGGAGTGCAGGCGACGCATGTAGACCTGTGGAGCATGCTGCCGCCATCACGGAGAGGAAGTCTATAAGTGGGGAGCAGCTTGGCAAACACTGAATTGTATTACAGCCTTGAACGGCGATCTAAGTAAAGAAAAGTATTCTTGGGTCGATATCTCGCCAAGATAAGACGAGCTGGCATATCTCTGTTGTTCTCTTCTTGCAGACTGGGCCTAAAAGTACAAGAAAAAGAAATACATCATATTCAATTAAAGTTCTTTTTTCGCCACTACTGAACAAATCAGCCCACAGCTGGGACTCTGGGTCTAGTTCACAAAGTCCTTTTGATCATTTTGTGGCAGTAAGAGAGTTTGGAGTCCCATGGAGTACGGGACCAAGCTTATCTTATTATGATAATTGGGATACATCAACTTCAGATAGCACTAATGGAGTGAGATTTTAGTGATCAAGAGCGCATATTCGACTGTAGAAGCAAGTTCACTTCTTTTTTTTTTCTTTTTTTTTTAGAAGGAGTTATTATGCAATGCTCCGGTTGTGTTCCCAGTAGGCAGCCACTGAGACCGCCAGCGCAAAAGCCGGAGTATGCTTTTAGCTTTGGTGTTTGGAAGCGACGCCGCACTCGGTGACGTTTTGCGGCGCTGAAGAGAAGTGTTGCTGCGGTGAAGTTACATCTATTTCCCCATGAGTGAGTAATTGGTTACCATGACCATTAATCAGTTAATCTTCTCTTTTTACCCCCTCTCTTCAACAGAGAAATATCAGAGGTTCAATAATTAAAAACGTGTCAGGTGAAAGTCCAACGTGCTTCCTCACACTGTATGTTCTCACATTCCCTGCTTTGTTCATCTTATTAACCTCCTCTCCGCTCGCCGCGCCTTTAAATGAAATCTTTAGCCCCTTACATGTGAAATTAAAACTGCCCTCCCTTGAGCGCTTTTAATTATTCTTCTTCAGGAGAAACTTCCACTTCCACTTTTGTCAGGGCGGCCTTCTTTCTTCCCAGTCGCCCTCTCCTCAGTCCCGCTCACTGCCCAGGTCTGTCATGCTTCACTCCTCCCTCCAGCCCGTTGCTCCTTTTTTTTTTTTTTTTTTTTTTTCCTTTTTTCTTTTTCTCTTCTTCTGCGGGTCTGTTTAATTCTCACCTTGCTCTGCCCTTGTCATCAAGCCGTTGAAGCACAAAGCCAGGAGCAAGGGAGTGTTTACTCATTTCCCCACTACATTACCCCTCCTATTAATCACCGCATGGAAACTTCTGGACACTGAAACATCTCTGCAGTCGCTGCCCCAGCTGCCCCCTATGCTAACAGGGCCAACTCTGAATAACTGGCATTCTGAAATTTATCATATTATTTTAAAGTTACCACGAGTCCACTGCAAAGTCCTGGACCACTTGTTTATCCAAGCAAACTCCCTCAAGCCAAGACAGTCATTAGGTTGAAGGGTTCAAAATGTCAAATATCTGCAAACTTATTTTTCCTCAAATTATGCCTTTGTGCAAACTAAAACATAATGATGGCTCTTGATAAACACAAAAGTTGAAGTAAACACGAGTCGGTTGACATTGAAATGCATGATACATTATGTGCACACGGGACGGGCAGAGGTTAGTGTCTCTAATTAATCAAATTTAATTGCATGTAAATTGTATTTTAAATGCAGATGAGGAAAAAAAAGTTGTTTTTTTTGAGGAGGAGAACGCACCCTCTTGTTACTCTTCACTTGTTCTATTTGCTGAGATCAGAGAGGAGAAAAATTAACAGTTTGCTAGAAATAAGCTGTGTCTTTAGCTGGTGTCTAATATCAAGGTTTCTATGTAAAAAAATCTATTAGGTCTTTGAAAACAAGGGGAGTAAAAAAAAGAATGAGAGAGAGTGATTCAGAGCCCTACATGTCCATGCGAACGAGGCGAAGCTGCTGCTGCAAAAGGATTTCTTATGAAATTCAATTAACGCACCAACAGCTTTCCTTTTCTCTCCTGTCCTAATTCCCACATTCCCGCTGAAATGACTGCATTCCCGGCGATTATGCTAACCGCTTGGAGTGCACCATAAATTCACAGGTCTGGGAAAGGCTGTAACGAGAGCTCCTTAAATATGGGAAGGAGACGTTTGAGAAGATGGATCGCCGTGGGCTAGCGGTCGGCCGGCAGTGGGCAGGGGGGGGGGACTTGTTTGTGAAACACATGCTACTGCTGCTACGGCTGCTCTGCTGCCTCTAATGAGACTATGGACATAAGCAACATTATCATTAATGATTGAACCCCTCCTTTTTTTCGGCTTTCTCTCCGTTTTTTTTTTTCTTCTCTTTTTCTGCCCCCTGTCCTTTCGCAATTACTGTTTTACTGGGATAGCCCGAGGCGGCAGGCTGCATGTGTGTCGGCTATATACAGGGGGGGGAAGAAAGGACCCAAAATATTTGAAATTCAAATAAATGAGTAATGTAAATAGTTTTGAGAGTTTACCCAGTGAACAATGGCCCCTTATGAGACACAAGTGCGACAGAGGGAGAGAGAACAGGACTGCTGGTGTGGGGATCGGAGCGGTGGGGGTTGGAGGGATGATCCAACACAATGTGGCCCTTCTCCTAAAGCAACTTGTTATCAGGCGCTACGCAGAGCCCCCCATTCAATCTGCATTTAAATACATTTCAGTCCACTCACTCATTTGCATTCATTTCTCCCATTATATTTGAAAATGGCCAAATGTCTAGCCAGCACAATGTGGGAGCCTATCACCGGCCAGGGGAAGCCCACACCTGATGCCAATTTAGCCCGCTTGGATCTATTCATTGCCATGGCCTGATCTGACAACTCCAGCTCTTCCCCATCCAGGAGACTTTTCAATTGGATCTGCTTGTGGTGACAAAATTGTTTTGCTCATTGAGTTTTTTCTTTCTTCTTCTGTCCTAACCCCCCCCACTCCCA
>JBBMOC010000003.1:14735285-14818484 GCA_037975185.1 Centropyge bicolor | reverse complement strand
ACAGCCGCAGCAGAAAAATATATTTAACGTGTCAGTGTAATCCAGTGTGTCAGTAAAACCTGATGCTCTAAACAGGAGCAAACCTCCCCTTTTAAATAATTGATATTTTCTGATTAAATGTGGCAGTTTGGAGATAATGAATTCTTTATAGTGTGCCTTGAGCAACTCAACAGCTTTGCCCTGCATGACAGCTTTATGGGGCGTCTTTTTTGCCCAAATTTTGAAAGTTTAACCTATGTAGATCAATGTGCTTCCTTAAAAGAGTTTAATAAATTAAAGTGCAGGGGGCTTTTTTTTCCTCAGCGAGCAGAAAAAGCTGATGAGACAGGTTTAGTTTAATCTCAGGCAATAGAAGTCATTAACCATTCTCCCAGGAATTAAAATATAGCTTGCCCTTTTCTTCTCTCACTTATCATTAGCATCACTTTAATCTCCCCGCGTTTCACACTGCTATTTTAATCATTACTTACTGCCTTTTGACAACTGAAGAACATGGCTTCTCCCCGCTCAGGCAATATCCTGATTTTAGCTGACAAAATGTAGGACATCATTTAAAAATATCTAAATTTCCTCTTCCTTTTTTATTCTTCTAACTTCCACTCTTTAGACCCCTGAATGTCTGTCTATTTATATCAAAGAAAGCACAAAAGACGAGAGGAGATTGAGTGGACGACATTCAGAATGTAATTTGAGTTAGCTGCAAGGGTAACGCAATGTATAATACAGTTTATTTGTGTCTATCATGTTATTTTAATGGGCGGCGAATTGCACATATTGCTCTATGTGGGTCACGCAGGGTGTTGGGGGTATATTTGTCTGCCCTTGAATCAATGAACGTTTACAACAGAAAGCACATATCTCCAGAGCAGAATATAAATAAAGTATTATGGCCAGTCTCTCTATGACAATGACAGATGTAGGGCAAGCAATTTCTTCAACTTTTGTTTCTTTATTGTTACTGGTAACAGTAAAATTGAACAATGGCAGTGGATCTGGAGCATGATTAATTTGGAAATGATGGAAAAATAAAAGATACAAAGGCCTACAGCTGACTGTATTATGCTTCTAAATTTGCTTGTTGTGTGAATTTGTAGTTTGGGGATTTCATCATCCCGATTCAGGGCACTTCATTTTGGTTTTTGTTTAATAAAATAATACATCATTGAGGCCGGTGTTTTCACAGCGTCGGATGCTGCACAGCTCAGACAACCCACAGAATTCCCATGATTCTCCTTTTGCTCCTAACTCGCGACGAGAAAGTTGACACAGCTGCACGTTTATGCAAATAGATACATTTTTGCGTCATTACATTTCAATTGACTGATTCAACGGTAATCCATCTAAGCTAGTGTAGTTCTCCCCTAAAATACATGAAATTGAACTAATCTGCTTTTCCCTCAGTGACTCAGTACTCCACTGCCTTTTCTAAAACTGTGCCAAGATTAAAGGCATTACCAAAGAACAGAAACCTCAAGTCCTTTAGATTAGTGTTCAATTACTTAATCCTTTAATAGAATTTGAGTTTTGTCCAAAACAACAAAGTACCTCGAATGCACATTATTACTGCTGTCAGAAGCAACAAGCAGATTAAGTATAACTGTTACAGGAAGGTTTAACTCGGCAGATTCCGTGCACGTGCGTGTCTTTCGCAAGTGGGAAAAGTAATATAATGATCATTTAGTGGAACATATGGATGGCATATTATCCTAATGAGCCACACAAGCAAATATGGAGCCGGAGACTTTGCAACAACTTGAAGTCTGTATCTAAGAAGTCTCCTCGACTGAGGGGACTGAAAGCCGCTGTTTTCCTTCCCTTGTCATTGGGTGCACGTGAACATGAAACCGCCACCCTCCCCTCCTTTCCCCCCCACCTCCTCCTCCCGTCGCCTCCCTCCCTTCACCCCTGCCTCAATTTAAAAATCAACACTGAACTTGTTCTCTAAACGGTTGGAAGCAGTTTACGAACATTTCAACAATAAAATCCCCTCCTCTCACATCAAAAAGGAGCCCGATTCATTTCTGATCTCTATCCAAGTTCAAAGGCTAAGTTAAAGTGATACTTCAAAGAAGCGTGTAATCAAAGACATGCAGCTGTTAAAACAATCTTTTGTTAGTTCATTGTCTTCAAACCAAACTCTTCGCAAAAAAAAAAAAAAAATCCCCAAATGAAGGGAAGCAGAATCAAATAAGTTACGTTCAATCATTCGGAGTAGGAGGCTTTGCTGTCATGCTAGAATAAATGCGATGCTAAAGATTTACTACTATTTACAGCAGCTGAAGCGCTACAATAAGGCTGGTATCCTGCCGCAGGAAAAACTACCACGGTCCTCTTAAATATGCCAAGGGCTCGAGGCGCTGTAAAATATGCCCTAGACAAAAAGTGAGGCATTTTGACAAATTAAGCACCTAGTTATGAAGGCTGCATTGTTATATTTGATGTTGTATCCTTGCCTCTCCACTGCAAGGCTCTGTGTGAGCAGTATAATGTCCTATCAGTCTTTTCCTCTGTGGCCTGCTGCACTGTGTCATTTGATTTCCTCCACAAGGGCAAGTTGCGACTGCATTAACAAGTCCCTATCGCTACTTGATGCCATTGAAATTTTAATGTTAGACCGGCCAAAAGGAGGTACATGGGGGAAAAAAGAGAAAGGGGGGGGAGAAAAAAAAGGAGCTTTGCCAGTCCACTGGCTTGGCTTAATTTTTTAATATGCGTTAGCACCTTGCCTTAATCCGACTCTAATGTACATCGTCAGGGGTTACTGTTGAGATAGAGAAAGGGGCTGTCAATCAAGGCTTGGTCAAATTATACCCAGACTCCATTAGATTTAAAATAGAGCGATGAGGTCTAGCGTGAGTCAATCAAATCATTTAAGGATGGCTGTTACGGTTATTACGTTCCACTTGTTATGGAACCTGCTCTTACCTTTATTACCATCGGCGGCAAGTGAAAGTGAACGATCCCTGGATTGCACCTGTTGTTTTCATGTTAAAGTGTTGTTGTAAATTTTCTCGGGACTCTCGCTTTATATCGTTCCCCGATGCAGAGAAGCGGGGACCGTGCGCTTGCAAGCCATCTGTCTCTTACATTCAGAGGACATATTAGAAGTATTGCATTACTAAATGAGAGTTTTTTTCCATCACAGCACTTGTCGAAAAGTGGAAAGTGTGGACGAAGTAGCAAGTTTGAAAATTGAGTGACAGACGATGTGGAAAATCAAGATATTCCAATTATAAAGTTGTGAATAATAATCACTTTAAAAACTTGATAAATGAGAGGATGCAGGTGTATTCGGGTGTACTTTATATTTTGGTAGTATAAGGACGACTAACCTGTACATCAGAGGATCCAAACAGGAACAGAGAGGGACGCCACATGGAAAAAGACAAAAAAAGGGAAACAAACGAGAGAAAAAGTCAGTACAATGATGAAAGAAACCTATTTTCCGAAAGCGTGTAACTTCCTAGCTGCATTTCGGCAAGTGAACGAGAGGCACCATAATGTGTTTCATCTCGAGAATAAAGAGTTCCACATTGCGTTTCGCTTGTTTTTTTTGGGCATAACTCCTTAGATGAGTGTAATTGCCAAATAAGACAAAGCGCGTGCATCTGTTCCGCGAGGCGTCCACAAAAAATTTTTGGAGGGGAAAAGTCTGCGAGCGACGAACAGACCGAGCGAGAATATGTGTAAAATGAGAATACTGTTGTGAAACATTTTCATTTGGACTGTTTGTAAACATGACACGAGGAAGCGTAAGTGCCAGGCAGCTCTTAACAGCCGCGTTTCCAACGAGCAGAAAAGTGGGGGAAAGACAAATTGCCAAAAATGACATTATCATTTCCGTATATGTCACGAGGCAAGTAGATCTATGTCAGGCTTTGAAAAGAAAAAAAGTGTGTGAACCTGCCTGTGTGTGTGTGTGTGTGTAAGTGAGTGAGTCTGTGTGTGTATGACCTGCTCCATCTGGAGGATTCGAGCACTCTGGGGCTGTCACACAATAGGGAGACGAAAGCCCGCTGAAGGATAACAAATGACTTCATGGCAAAACAGCCATTGAAATTCTTTCAGTATGTGGCATTAAAAACAACTGAACAAATAGAGATAAGAAGGTGGGTAGGATTTGAAATGAGATTTTTTTTTTTCGTGTTCGCTCTCCCCTCTCCCTTCCTCTCTCCCTCAGCTTAAAAGCTAAACAAAACAAATGGGGCTTATTACTGCAGATTACCTTACACTGGACAGATTCACCGCATGAGGCCTAGAGTAAACAATGTCTTTCTCTCCGTGTACTAACTATGTGCCATTTATAACAGTGAGCAATCATATCCGCAGTGCCCATAGATAAAGCAAAATATATCCTGGCCGGCGGTTTAAAAATATAATTGTTTAAGGGGCTGTTTCCATGTGTGTTACCATAGCAAACACTGATAAACCAATTAGAGTCTGTTATATTACTGCTTATATTACCTCTGCATAAACAGCGGCTGCCACAGGAGACTGACTGGGTGTCTGTGAGCCAAGGGAAAAGCTGAGACCTCCATCCCTTGTCACTCAAGAGGAGTCGCAGCCAAGATCCAAACGGTCTTTTCTCTTTCCATTTACTAATTCATTTTAATAAAAAAAAAAGTTCATTGCATTATCTGCACTGCATTGTCCTTTTGAGTAGTGTAACCATGACTTGTTTCTGAAGTCAAGTTTCCATCCAAACTGAACACTTTGTTTTTAATTGTCAAAAGAAAATGCAAATTAATGTGCATTCTCATCCATTATTGTTATGTGACTATTGGAGCTGGAGACATCAAATACAAAGCTCATTTTGATGTCTAATGCAGGTCAGGTGCTTTTAAAATACAGCAGAAAAAGAGGGCACAACGAACCTCAGACAAATGAAATCATGATGGAAACATGCCATTTGTTTCATTATATGTATTCATTGGAGGAAGGAGTTTCCTCCACACAGATCTGATGTTATTGTCTCTTCTATGAAGCAGAAGCCTCAGAGGACGTGTGCGTCACATGCTTCATGTATGTTATGATTAATCCACTTTTTCTGTTTCACTTTTGTCGATACACCAACTCTTCCAGCACAGCACAGCCTAAAAACTTTTTCAGCATTTCAAAATTTCTTTAAATTTCCAGCAATTAGACTTTTTTCATATGCGAAAACAGAAACAAATGCTGGATGGAGATATTTCTCTTCTGCAAAAGCTGTTGTTCACATTTGATGTAAAAGGGCAAAGAAGCCAACTTTAAAGACAGCATGATTCACGTTAGGTGTGGGGAGGGGGAGGGGGGAGGCAACAAACACACAGCTCCTGCACAGAAACAACCTGCTCAAAATTTATCATGCGACCTAGTCGGCCTAACAATCAGGCGTTAAAGAGAACAAAAGCCCATTCCAAATAAATTCCCACTGTATTTGTGCTGGGATTTGATTTACTGGCCTGTGGGGAGGCACCATTTGGTAGCACAAGAAGAGGCGGGGAGAGGTAGGTGGTGTCTGAGAAGAGTGTGTGTGTGTGTGTGTGTGTTTGTGTGTATGTGTGTGAGGGGGCTGGGCACCAGGGGATGGTGGGTAGGGGGGTGCTCATGTGCCAGAAGTGTTTATTGTGTCATGGTGATTTATTGAGTGAGCTTCATTTCACTGAATGTTCTCAGATATTTATTTCCCTAAAGGCCCCACAAAGATATGAACAGGCCTGCATCCACATATGTCATCATTGCCCATTTTACAGCGTCAGGAGATTTCTCTCAAACTAAGAGGTGGAAGAAAAAGAGAGAGGGAGAGAAACAGCTAGTGGCGATCAGGGCACCTCTCCATCAAAGCCCTGTAAACAATGGTACCTCAGCAACACGGAAATGGCATTTTGGAATATGGCTGATGACTTTTCAGTGTTCATCCCTCCGCCTCTCCCCACGCTTTCCTGCCAAATACATACTTACAGAGCATACATAATTTAAAGAGACTTTTAAGGTCAACTCAGCACAACTGGTTCAATGTTAAAGAACTCCTTTAAGTTTTCATCCTGTTAGTTTCTGGCTTCCTTAAGCGGAACTTGAATCTGACAGTTTTAGTATTATGAATCTAAGAATCAAGAAAGTATCAACAGTCAAATGATCCTTGGATGTCATAGACTGAGAAGCCAGAGGTTCTGATCTGTATGGAGTCGTTTACAGATAGCAATCCCTTAAATTGTACTCAGGGCAATTAATTTACTGATAACTGAAAGTTATCAGTAAATTAATTTAATATAAAATTTCAAAACTGAAATAATATTAGAAAATTTTAAATGGTATCTTTGTTGGACGAGGACAGTCAAACACTTCATGCCAAAACTTTTCTATGCATAATTCAAACGTACACTGCAGATCTGAAAGAAAAAAAAAAAAAGAACATGTGTTTCCCAAGCAGATGTGAAATTGATTTAAAGCGCAAGACAAAGATGGAATTAGTAAACATTAGGTTTGGCAGTAGAATGAGCGCGTGTTCATTTTCAAGTCGGATTTTAAGAAACGACGGCTTGACGAATGAGGGTCAATTCAAATAATAATAAAAAAAAAGACAAGGCAAATGAAAAGGAGGCATTTTTTAAATCATGTTCACGATCGGGTTTTGGGTTTTTTTTTTAATCGTATGCAGTTTTACCTGACTTTTTTTTTTCCTCCAAAAGGCCATGGAGTGTTATGGCAAAGTACTATCTGGTTGATTCTTATTCTGTGGGGGTAGAGAGTGGGTGAGGCAGCCAGATGGTAGGAGTCTTTGATTCTCCAGATGGCTGTTCTGTGTGGTGCTCAGTGACACTGGGCAGGCTCATTGACATGCTGCCTCCCTCCCCTCCATCTCTTCGCCTCCTCTTCCTTCACCTCCTCCTCCAACATAGTCACTGTTACGAAGATGGATACCAGCCCCCTGGCCTCTAGCTGCAGATCTTGAGAGGATGGGATGGGACTTTCCACTTAGCCCGCCAAAGAAAATGTCAATGTTTGGGATCATATTGATGACACCCATTTGCCACTGTCAAATCTACCTAAATTGTCTATGGGAGGTGACTGCTATTGAAACTAGAATGATTTGAGGGATGAGCAAGCGCTGATCTTAGGTCAGCCGCAGCATGTCTACAGGGTAAGTTTCATATTAGGACATAAAGTACAGCTCTGGGTTCTGGAAATCTTCAATCTCACATAGCAGCATGTCAAAAAACATATGTTCAACCTCTCTGTTTATGTGATTATTAATTCTGTGTTTGGCAATGTAACAGCCCATAATAAACTTTCCCAGTTTGAAAATAAAACACCATCCCGTTATTATTAGGTCATTTTGTCGGCGTGTTTAAATTATCATATCAGGCCTTGACTGCTGACATAGAGAAAATTGTCACTGACCCTTATCATTATTTTTATGGGAGGAGAAAACACACACATGAGCACAGTCACTGCTGGAAATGAATCCACATTCATGCACATCTAAATTAGCCAGTTAAGAAAATCTTGGCCTAATTTGAATTGGACCAGTTAAGACCGTGTTTCTGCAGATCAGCCAAGCTCTGGCATTAAACGCTCCCTGCTTTTATTCCCTGACCCCTGGTGCACCTCTCCTTTTGGGGTCATATCATCATTACCATAGTGCAAGCTCAGAGACTGTGTTTCTGTGTGCCTTAATTAATGTGTGTTTATAGGGGGCCACAGGAGTGAGTGCACTTAATGAAACATTGCTACGGTAGCCTCCGGGGTCCAGAAGAGACAGCTTCTCTATTGTGCTGCTGATTCTTACAGGCTGTAAACACTTAATTGATCTGAGGAGCATATTTCAGTGCACATTCTAGGGAAATCCTTTTCGATTTGGGACCGTTCATGATTACTTTTTAACGTCTCTTTAAGGGGTCTGGAAAAAAAAAATCATCACTGTCTGGTGTCTGTTTATTTGTGCAAAGCAAGGGTTAATTAATGCTAAGTCTGTAGACGAACCCAAAGATAAATAAAAAAGAAAGAGATGCGGGGGGAAAAAAATCAGGAGAAAGAATGTGGGTATGGTTCTGTGCGGTTATGATGATACCACTGAAAATGATCTCTGATTGTTGTGATGTCACGTCTGGGAGTCTGGGTGTGGGGGGGGAAGTATTGGTGCTATAAAAAGGCCTGGAGGTCCCTCTCCTGTGGTGGATTGCTTTCCTCTTGCAAAGAGTGATCCTCTGCATGTGTGTGTGTGTGTGTCTGCGTGCGTCTGTGTGTGCACTGGGGCCGATGACAGGGGCCATGGCCTCCACACCCGGGGGACCGCCAATGAGAAAGAAGCATTTCCTCTAACATTCCATGGGTCACAAAAACAATTTGCCCAGAGAAAAGTGGCTAAACAGCCGCAATGCTACTCAGTGGAGCTGGGAAGGGAGAGAAAAAAAAGCTCTCACTAACTGGCGGGTTTTTCTTTTACTCCTCAGCTTTAATGGGGAGAAACCATGTGCAATAACTTACAATTAAGCAGACAAAACATGACAACATTTAAAAATATTATTCTGCTAACTCAACAGCTCTGTATAATTAATAAGTTTTGCAGTGTGTGTGTTCTGAAGCTGTTCTGCATTGGAAGAAACAAATTCATTTTTCACGCTTCAATTGCTTTGTGATTACTGTTAATCGAGAACACAGAATGATTCCCTACTTCATTACCCTGTACACATACCATGTCTGCTGCAAAAAATGTAACTACGTGACTAACCCCTCTGAAGTGTCCCCATCCCGCCAAATCCTATTCTAAATATGTCCACTTCAGTTGGCTGTATCGTCTAAATATAAACACAGATGATCAGTAGCTCACACACACACACACACACACACACACACACGAGCACACACGTGATGATCTGCTGTCCTTTAATCAGCACAGAGTCTGGACCCCCGGAGAACGTTGGTGATGACATAACATCAGGTCAAGAGAAACCCGGAGTAGATCCGGCAGGCTAAGCCCACCACAAATAACACACAGCTCGAATGCTGGAGGAGCACACAGACCACTTTCTCTTCCTCTCTCACAACCCACATGGGCCAACTTCTGGGACAGGTACAGGGAACAGAGCGGACATTCCTCAAAATACTCCCGATCTAGGACAACTGAAAAACAGACAATGACAAGTGGCTGCTGCAGCGTGTGCTAAGACGGTAATCTGAGGACGGGAAAGGAAAAAATAAAATAAAATAAATAACCTTTGTCAAATGACCGCGAGGCTTGCCCATGATTAACTGCTCTGCTGTGGGACGCCGTGTGTTTAGGGAAACAGCTTGGCTTATCCTTTTCACTCATCCAGATAAAAGTTGGCCAGAGTGTGAAGAAGAGTTCTCTCTCTAGCTAAGTATGAAAATGTGTTTAGCAGCAGTCTTAAGAGGAGTTGATTGGGGGGGTAGTGGTGGTGGTGGGGGGGGAGAGGATTCTCCCTGAACACAGTGCTTTTCCTGGGAGAGTGAGGCCAGGTAGTTAATAGGGGTCAGACCCAGGGCTGAAGTGTAAATTGGCAGGGGTGCATCAATTAGAGGGTGGCAGAGGCTAGGATAAGGAGAGGAGAGAAGAGCTAGATGGAGCAGGAGACAAGCATATAATCTTTATCAGTGTGGGATGCTGCAGGAGGTCTGTCTAAAGAAGGAAGGAAAAAAAAAAAAGCTAAAATATTGCGCAAATTAATGAGACAAAGCACTGGCTTTATATTCGTGTCCAGAATGAGATTTGAGTAATCTTCGTAAAGCAAAGACTGGCTTGTCAAGCCTGGCATGTCAGACTGGATATATTATGCTTAGCTGTATCATGTCTGTCTCTGCAGAAATACAAATGCTTCTCGTACTCCTCGAGTGCCCTGAGCTCTATTTGCATGAAAGGGATGGAGGCAACCACCCCTGCCCACCTGGATCCAGAAGAAGCACTTCAACATATGTAGAATTACACAGGCACCCAGGAGAAAATAACTCAAGTAGGCTCTTTTTCTCTTGTACAAAGCAAGTGAATGGCTCTGTTTGTGTGCATATACTGTACATGACCAGCTCGTATGCCAGCGCGCCCTCTCGTCTGCTAACACGCGTGTCCTTGTGTGCACGTGCAGGAGTTATTCAAAAGGAGAGGTATTTGATTATATTGTGTTCACCTATCCAAGTGATCCAAATGATTTGAACATTGAGCATTGGAGCAGACGGGCACTACGGAGCTTACATTTGCAATCTTATACCGTTTAAGTGTATATTGGAAAAAAGACAATCTCGCTTATTGAACACATTCACCCTGGAGGGCAAACTGCTATGGTAATGAACACCACACTCTCAGAGAATTACAGTGTCCTTTATCCTGCTGTAGTGGAGGATGAAAAAGGATCTGGCCGACACGTAGACACGCACACACACACACACACACTCACACAGACAGAACGAGGGGAGTGAAAAGA
The DNA here is from genome assembly GCA_037975185.1 of Centropyge bicolor. Lineage (NCBI taxonomy): Eukaryota > Metazoa > Chordata > Actinopteri > Pomacanthidae > Centropyge > Centropyge bicolor. The sequence goes on along the minus strand of JBBMOC010000003.1, from coordinate 14,808,069 downwards.
GAAGAAAAGCAGAAGAGAGGGAAGGAGAGCAAACACGCATTTCAAGACCCCATAAACCTGTAAACAAAATCTGTGGAGCAGATAAATTATAAACGCCACAATGCAATTAAAGCCAAATTCAATTTGAGCACACACTGTCCATCTGTCACGGTGAAACAAAAGCCGAGAACCTCCATTATTACCAAATCCCTGCTCCCGTTAATTTGCTTGCTGGGAGATTTTTAGTTTCTAGGAGCGGGCCGTGCTTAAATGCCAGGGTTGCTCACTCAGGGCTGCGTCCTCTGAAAACAGCCTCCAGATGCTCCCAATCAGCCTTCATCAAACTGCCACCTCTTTTTTCCCCCCAATAAGAATATTTTTTTTCCTTTTTCTCCCTCTGATCTTAATGAGGTTTTTTGTTCGACAACAATACAGGAAAAACAAGGATACCTCTGGAGAGCGGCGCCATAATCTACATTCTCCGGCATTTGCTAATGGCGCGAGGAGAAATTAGCGATGAAAAAAAAAAAAAAAAACAAAGAGGGGAAAATAGAAACGTCTAAATAAGAGTTTGCTTTTTAAAAAATGCTCTTTTGATCATATCAGCATGTCTCACAGAGGATGTCTAAAAGCCCCCTCTAACAGGTGAGAAAATAACAGCTGATACAGTCGCAGCGTGCGTCTAAGATCTTTAGTCAAGCTCTGGTGAATCATTGTGTACGCTTCCTTGGTCCTGGTGAAATAGAAGCGCTCCTCTTCCTAATCCTGTTTGGCCACTTTAGAATGGGAGATAGAGATCTGTGCCCCAGAATCTGAGAGTGGGGTTCAAGGGACCGAGCTTTCGCTGCTTTAAGCCAGCGGGGGGGGGGGTGGGAGGGGAGAGGGAAAAAAACTATCATCTTCAAAGGTGGAAGAGTGTGTCAATTTAAAATCAGAAATGTATCTGGCATCTTTATGCTTCTTAAACTACAATACATCTCGGCTGATTAAAGCACATCAAAGACGGCTCATTCATTCCTCAGAGCAATGAGGGGAGATTTTAATTGCAAAATGTTAAACCTCACAATTAAAGGCTTTGTGCTACTCAGAACTAACCCAAACACAACCATTAAGGACAGCATACAAATTAGCCTCGACACGAATTAGACTCAGGGACAAGGATGAGAGTGCTAAGAAGTGCGCTGCGCAAATGATAATCTTCCATCAGAACCATCTCAAGGCACCGTCCACGCTATTAGAGACCGGAGATACAGCTGGAGATGGGCTTTTCATGCTCGCTCCTTTCTCTGTGACACTTTCTCCGAGGGCCAAGTCTGCTAACGAGGGCGAGAAAAAAAAATCACTTAATCGCTTTTTTTTTCTTAGAATAACAAGATTTTGACAGTGGACACAAATATACACGTGAACGCAAAAAGTGCATATGAGGGTTCAAATAATTTGCAGACGTAGATGCGTGCATGCAAACAAGTGTGCGAAAACACACACACACACACACACACACTATTGAGGTGTCAGTGTGTCAGAAAGGGCTGTGCCTGCCATGATAAGAGGCTGACAATGATACTGTACAGCTATTAGGCTGGAAATAGCCTGCCAGTACAAACAGTTGTGGGGCCAGCCCATTGTCAGGCTCTGGATTTACAGTGAAGCCCAAAGAATTTAGTCCAACTGCACTTTTGTAGGTAGTTTCCTGAACCTGTTAACGACATTGTTTTGCTTCAAAATACTGGAGCATTAATAAAGAAAAATAAACACAGTGGAAAGGTGTGACAGTGGGTGAATAGATAAAGCTTGCAGTTACCTTGCACACACACACACACAAGGCGCGCACACACATGCCTCCTTGTTACAAGCACAGAGCCCCCTTTTTACAACCCCTCAGAGTAACAACCGTGTCTAATTAAAATTCACATTTCAACCAAAAAGGGAAAACAAGCCATCTTTGAACAATCCCGTCCGTCCTCGCCCTGGTCATGAATTTCAGATAAACACTGTGATACACAGAGAGCAGTGCCACATTAATTAAAAGCCTTGATAGACACGGCTTCCATCTAACAGACCTATCAGGAATTAAATTTGTATCAGCGGCAGAAAGAGCAGTTGAGGGGTCCCTCAGGGGGATTAATGAAACAGACTTTCATAGAGGAGTCATCAGAGCCCCGGACTGAGGGGAGGAGGCAGGAAAGAAAGGGCCAGCAGCAGGATGTCATGTGTGGGACCGTCGCGTCACTGACCTCTCATTTCATACTTTAATAAAGTCGCACCCAGGTGTCCTTGATGCCTTCCAGTCGCCTGGGGCTCTGGGAAAAGCTAAACAGGAGGCAGCCATAACATAATTCTGAATGCTCACCCCTCCCTTTCTGTGTTCCCTCTGTGGTGTTATGTTATACATCCATGGGCATGCACACACAGGCACTCCTGTAAGCGCACACAATGCAGACACTCGATATGCTTTGTGTTACCTTGATTGTGCAGATTTGGGGCCCTTTATCGAGATGGAACTGCGCTTTGGTTGAGAAACACGGGGCGATTTCCTCACTGAAGTATTGAACTTGTGCAATACAAAGTAGCAGTGTTACATCAGTTCAGCAGAACAAGCCTCGCGTTCTGCGGGAGCTGGTACCAGCCTCTGCCGTGTCACTTCAGCCTCATGATTTACTATCGTGTGCAGTTGGTTACAGGAAATTGGAACGGCGCTGACTTGCTTTTGAATTGTGGTCGAGACAGTTTTCTGTTGAAAACAGAAGCAGATTATCTCGATGAGAAGGCAGCAGATTTAGAGATGTACAGTATGCAATATGTTATCACAACACAGTCAGGCCAGACAGCTGCTATCTGTCATAAACTCTGGCTATTGTTGGCCACACTACACAGCAACATGTGACCTAATCTAGATGAGCAGCCACTGAGCAAATACAGAGTGGAATGGTGTCATTTTTAATAAAGCTGTTTTATGGACTCCAGTCAACAGAGCCAGAGGAACAGGCTGAAACTTCCTTGTGCAAATGATATGGCAGTAGGAGTTTCATAACTTCCTCTGCTCAGACAAGCCTGTGGCAAGTCTCCTAACAGAGCACAGTGCAGCAGTTGGAGAGAGAAAGAGGAGAAAAAAAAATAACCTCAGCCTTATCAAGATTTTACAGAGACATTTCTTTAATTAGTTTTAATATTTCTTGTTTAGATAATGTCAGCCAATTGACAATTCGGTCCCAAAACGGAACAGGGGGTGGGGGGTGTGGGGGGGAGACTCTGCACTTCTCTGATACAGAGAAAATAGCTGATTAAAGAGATTGCTTACTTCATTTGATTTAAATGCATATGCATATTTTGGACAGGAATCAAATACCTTCGCATGCACAGAACTCTCGGTGCCGATCTTATCGCCAAAGTGTGAATGGTATCGCACTGTAGTATTTGTTAAATTTACGAGTAAAAAACTGTTGCGGAAAGAAAGCAATCTCTCTCCGAAATCATTAATTGTGCAAACACGCTCGCAACAGCTTTGTGCCTTCCTGGTGTTACGTGCTCTGTTTGCTGCCTGGGAGGCGACGTGGACGTGAAGGCTTCTCACTGGTGGTGATGGAAAAATAATTAGCGTTGCTGAGGAAAAAGTTTTCCTCTCTCTCGGAGATCTCAGACAAACACGCCGGGGCCTCAACCCCAAAACAATGTTGATCAAAGCACGTAAACATCTGGAGCAATGAGACTCCTGCCTTTGGAACAAAGATATCTATTTATATTTTTCCAAGATTACCACCAAAGATAACCAGACTGCTCGCATGAGGGAGCGCTCAGAATACCAAAGGTTTAGAGCGTGATACTGTAGCCTACCTGCATGGCCCACCTGTCTCCCCTCTAATCTATGTATTTTCACAATCCTCCCTCCCACATTAACACATTCTCAGGCTTTTGTACTCATGTCGCCTCTCCCTAACCACCTATCTCTGTCTCCCCCCACCACCACCACCACCACCTCTCCCTTCTCTCCTGCACACACCTCTTCTCTTCACCGGGCAGCAGGTGTTGAGTGGTTGTGTTTACTCCCCCCCCCCCCGCCTCCTTCCCACCCTTCTCTCTCACTAAGGCTCTCTTTCCCTTTCTCTCTCTCTCTCTGTCTTTCTATGTGTGTGTCTCTCTCTCTGGCAGCTGGTAGGAGGAGGGAGGATGCTATAACAGCTGCACATGAGGGCGGGTGGAAAAAAAAAAAAAAAGAAAAAAAAAAAGCACACACAAGGCAAACAGCTCCAATCCCCTCAGGGTTGTCAACTCCAATCCCCCCAACCTCTGGCGTTTTTTAACCAGGCAAACAGAGGGAAAACTGTTGCAGTCGGAAGACATCAGAGTCCCCGTTCCATTAGCCCTACCTGGTGATCTGAGCCACGGCGAGCAGAGCCTGCGCTCCCAGAGGGCGTCTGTGTGGAGCGCTCTAGTAGCCTGCATGAGAAGTATCCACTTAAATCCACTTACTACCATTTAATAATTTCGAGTTTGAAAAACATGTCACTTCCAAATGGAAATTTCGCTGGAGGTACTCACATCTGTTGGAGAAAAACACAAAACAACGGACACCATCGGGCCGCTTTTTTCTCCCTCTCTCTCTCTCTCTCTTTTTTTCCAGCCCTCTCAAAGTCTGAGCCGTGTGTGTGTCGTTTTCACAAACAGCATCAAAATACATGAGATCAGCTCTCGGGCTTTGTTTGGCCCTGGCAAGGTTAGGCGAGCCTCATTCCAAATTTCCTGAGGGGGAACAGAGAGAAAAACGATTCCATGCAGATAAATCACTCGCACAGATCAAAAGACAAATCAGTGGCAAAGACAAAAGATGCTGACTTGCAGAGAACAATGGAGACAGGGAGACGTAGGTATCAGAGGAGCCGGCCCTAAGATCCCCGGCTTCGCTCAATCAAACCTGCTAACCAGGGTTTGCATACTAGGTCAAACAAACTCTGCTATCTGCAAGAGAGAAAGTGTATTTAAACTGATCTTGTCGAGCATTTTTTTGGGAAGGGGAGGGGTGGCTGCTGAGCTCTGAGTGTTTAGTTTTGTAGTACAAGTACAAGTAGGACTGAGTTTCTGGCTTTGCAAACTCATCTTCTAGGTTTGATTTAATAGCTACCCTGAGAGTGGGATCTGCCCTGGTTTGAAAAGAAAAATGGGAAGAGAAAGAAAGAGAGGGGGTAAACTATTTGATATAGAGCATCAGCCTGTGTGTGTGTATGTGTGTGGGAAGTTGTGCACATGCACGTCTGTATGGTTTGATGTATGTGTTCAGCCCAGCTTTCTATAGTTCTGCATCTAAGACAAGAAGTCCTGTCCCATGCAGCCCTTCACGCATCACAGCCCACAGTCTTCTATTAACTTCTTCAATACGAGCAATAAATAAATATATGGAATCCACAACTCTTTATCATCCACTCATCGCTTTAGAGAGCCGAGGTGTCGCGGAGAAAAGAGCCCTTTGGGAAGTAACGTGTAGGAGACAAGAACCAGCAGCGCCCCTCACCAATATTACCTTTTGATCAAACCCGCTTCACAGATATCAGAGGAAGCAACACATCACTTTTACAGCTCTGTTCTCTGTTTAAAAAACAATTCGCACAAAGGAAAAGGGTCATATGAAAATCACCTTGTGATTTGGCTTTAAAGCGCATTTTATAATGCAGAGGACCAAATTATGTTCAAAAACACAGTTCACCATGCACCACTGACAGCCATTATTTGATCCCCTCCTCTGAGATCCATGTATGATAACACATCAATTTAGATTAAGGTGATATGAAAGAGAAATGTAAAATAGGTTTCAAGGGGGAGGAGCTGATGCATTTGAGATGAATAAAATGATATTAAAATTAACATGTTGAGCTGCGGCGCAGTCACAATTGACCTGTGAAGTGTGCTTAACAAGAAAATATTTCAAATTGAAGCACTGGGTCCAGATAGGCTGTAATAGCTGCCCATAAAATCTGCTGAACTCGTCAGAAAATGTCACACATGTCTTGACATCGGGCTTTATTCAAATATCGGGGGGAGAGGGAGGGGGGTAAGGAGCGCGATAAGGTCAAAGGATTTAACTAATAGATGTGGATGCAGGGTTAGAGCCCCATTCAGGTGTCACAAGGAAGAGAGGGAAAAGCATTAAGAGTTAACCCGAGCCGGGTCGAGCCCTCGATGAAACTAACCCACGTTCCACACTCCAGTCGCTATCTCCAGTCCAAACAAGTGAGATTTGATACCGCTGTTCTGGCCTGGAACAGAGGGAAAAAACAAGCCCACTGCCACAACAAAGACAGGAAATTCAGCATAGATTCCTACTTCTCTCTTTTCTCCTGCCTCTCTATACCTAACAATGCTGGTAATGGAGAGAGAACAGTGCCCGGGGCTGGCAGAGACACCTGCGACATATTTTCTCCCCCACACCAACCCCCCATTCCACCGCCGCCGCCCCCCCTCCGACACCCCCGTCCACCCTCCCCGCTCTTCCCACCCCCTCGACATTAAAGTCCTTCACAGAAATCAGAATTTAATAAATCACCCCAGAGCCTGACAGAGTTTATCTCCGGGGGTCGCCTCCACTGTGCAGAGACTCACAGACAGACAAAGCCCGGCCCGATAAGATGTGAAATTAAATACAGTTAGCAGTTTGAGACAAAGGAGGGAGAGTGTCACACCGAGCTTTGTACGGTGTAAACGGCTGGCTGCTAGTCGGGGCACACACACACGGACGCGCGCGCACACACACACACACGCCGCGGAGACAGCGGGGTGATTCATTTCAGGTTTCCTCTCACATTTAGCCTCATTTGCATCATCCACTGTCAACATATCGCCTCTCCCAGATATGTTCAAGAGCTTTCATTAGACGTCCAGGGGATGACATCCTTTTTACCCAGATGCACCATTATTAATCACTAGCTCTACTCCTATGTGGACTCATCTCCATCACGGATCAAACGCTATCTGCCTGTGTTTCCTTTCATTCAGCAGACATCCCTGACATCAGCCATCACTACAGCTAAAGGAGACTTATGGGAGTGTGTTGGGGCTCAGACGACCTTATGAATGCGGTACATAAGCATTTAGTACTGAGAGGATATAAATGTGAGGATTTGTTCGACACTGCGAGGATCTGTCAGAGCAAACCTCTGGCAGCCCAGTGCACATACTGTACGGCGTGCCGACCGGAGAGCTCTGTAAAACAATTAGCGGCGCTTTAGAATATGAAACGCGCAATATGAAATTGCCGCCTGGTGTTATGAAGAAGCACGATTGCAATGCTTTCATGCAAGTACACAGTTATATTCTTTTCAATTAGCCGTGGTCTCCAATTCACATCAGGATATGGCCGACCTCAGCTGTTCAAAGCTGATTTTTTCCCCTGCTCGGTAGTTAAGAGAAAGCACAGTCAGGTTTCCAGGAAGAAGCGGTGCGGGTTGTTTAATAGGCTTAGCCTGGTCGTTGGACCTGACCTTTCCCTTTAACAATACTGAGGCCGACGGGCTCGGGCCTGCTCTGGGAACACAATGACCCGCGGGTGAAGCCTAATCTTCTCCAACTCCATTCTCTCTGCTGACCAGACGGCCTTCGTCCACAGCCTCTCTGTTGCTCCAACTGATGTCTTCCTGCTGAGACAACAGTGCCAAGGACCTGTCAACAGGCCTGGCCCTGCAGGTCCCCCCCCCCCTCCGACCGGGCCTCTTGCACGGAGCCCTTCAGGGTCCACAGGCACCGACACTCAGAGTGCGAGTGCCGCTCGGTAGAATGTGGGGAATGACAGGAATGCTGGGTGCCATCATGGATCCTGATAACGTCCTACGTCTAAGAGCATGATTAGCGGTCTCTGTAGTCAGCCCGTCTATGGATGTGATTGAAAAAATGGGCTGCTGGGTATTGTAGGCCTGTCATTACAATGCAGCGGCTTGTCACTTCGAATAACCTGAACCCGAACCTCCCACATCACACCTATAGCCATCAACTATAAATCCAGTGGCTGTAGCCATATTAAAGCAAAATGATTATATGTGTAAATTGAGGCTGTAAGACTTAAGCATGGACAGCTCAGAAACTTAACATTAACCGACAGCTATTAATAGAAGAGCAGTGGACTTGAGCTCTCACAGCCACACATGCATTTCATCTTAAGCTTTTCCATTCTCTGGTTAGTGAAAGGCTTTCTGGTGGACAGTTCCATTTGAAATAACACTGGCCTAACATGCAACAACAGGAAAAGCAAACGGCACGGCTGTGGGAAAAAGCTTTTATTATATGTCAGTGACGTATAATGTAAAGAGCAACTCACACTGTAAAAGCATGTGTACACACATGCAACCACACACACACACATCCAGAGCCAAGTCCCAGATGACTCATACAAAGCCCATTGCTGTGGTAGGAGCATATCAGATAAAGGAAGAAATAAAGAAATGCCTGAGAACCCAAATGTATCTGTTGCTGCAGCGCTTTAACTTTTTAAGCGTTTGATCTGTGCAGGCGCTGACAAGGCAGTTCATTCTTTTCCAAATATTTTCTGGGTTTTTATTTTCCCTGCGTTCAAATGATGGGGCTGTGAAAGGTTGTTCTTTCTTCTCCGCGCAAGTAAACTATACAAAGAGGTGTTTGATCTCTGAAATCCGATCTGTATTTCTAGCATTGTCTCCAGTTCCTACTGTGGCATCTTAAAGGTCAGGAGTGAAAGGCCATTTGATAACTACAGAAAGACCTTTTGGCTTTATTACACTGCCTTTCATCTCCTTTCCTGCAGAGGTTAAAACAAAGCATTGCATCCTTTGAAAAAGAAAGGATAAAATGGATCGCTTTGGAGCCTCGAGCCTTTTTTTTTTATTGTCACTGGGGGAAGTCTGGCATCCAGTGTACACGGAAAACTCTGGTGGGATGTGTTTCCGAGAGAGACGAGTCTTCTCAGGCACAATTAGCATATGTCCTCTCAACCTTCTACCAAACCTCTCAATGAGACCCTGAAATCCTATTGAGATATTATTACCACTCAAACAGGGCATTACACAAAACATCTAAAGCATCCACGCACACACTAACACAGACACACGCACACACACTATCACAGCTCAATGACACCCACTTCCCTCTGAATATTCCTTTCTTTTTAATGGCAACCTTGGGAGACGGGCTGCACCGGCGCAACACTTAACAGCCACTAGTCTGAGAAAAATGTTTTTGATATGCTTGTGTCATTTAATCATCCACATTCTGCCGAGGCTGTGCAGGACAATTTTGCAGGATATTAACTCCCAACTAAACCCTGGCTTGTATCATTTGTGGGGCCAGTCAAGCGGGAGTCCTAGGAGGTGCAGAGACTTCCTCCTCACAGTCGTAGTAATCTAAGCTTGACTGGGCGCACACACACACACACACTCACACTCACACACAGAGAAAACACACAGCTAATAGACAGGTAGAGTGAACCATAAAGGAATAAAGGGAATCAGGAAATGTAAGGCACAAATGAAGCCCTTTACTGACAGTCACAACTGTAAAGGGATGAGTGTATTTGTGATTTGGGTGATCAGGTAACAACAACAATACAGCCAGTAATACAGTGCAGCAAGCAGTGATGGAGAATGCCTCAGTGTGTGGTGGTGATATATTTATATATATATATCCCCAGACAGCCAAATTACTTCCTTTTCTTTTTATTTCCACACCAAAGTTAGAGACTGAAGAGCATTCGTAAAAATGTCACTTTAACATGATCCATTTGGACAGCTCACATTGCTTAATGGGGTAGGAAATTCATTTTTTCTGCTGTGGAACAGACATAGTGGATGATGTGATTCTATGCAAAATATATGAAGCCATTACTAGAAAAACGCATGAGTTTCAATAGTTAGAGGGGGGAGAAAAAAAAAAGTATTTCACTGAACGGAGGCTATCCCTATTCTTTACCAGGGAGAGCGTCACATACACACACACACAATGCGAAAGACAGCAAAGGCAACTGATGAAAACCATTTTTGTTCCATCACAAAGAACTAGGTCACCCTCTCATAATTGTCAATCATGCAATAAATCTCTCTGTGGCACAAATGAATACGGCATTGGAAATGAGACAAAGCTTATTGGCATGCTATGTCAGCTTGACTCAATTCATCCTCCTTTTCACACAAGACCATTCATATGTGAAGTAGTGCGAGGGTGTCTCTCCCAGTCTCTCTCTCTCACACACACACACACACACACACATACTCTCTCCCTCACTGAGCATCTCACACACACTTGCACACAAGCAAACACACTCACACAATCCTCATGTGAAAGTTACACAGGGTTAATGTATGTGGACATTTCAGCCAAGGGCTGCTTTATTATCATAACCATGTTTATTTCCATAGAGAACATGTCTCATTTTATTTTCTGCACTACTGTGGAATTACTGGGAACATACGCAAGTAACCATTACAACACACAAGGCAGAAGCATGAAGTTGAGTTTGACGACTTAAGAGCTGGCCTAGATGCTTCTCACCGCACAAACTTTATATGAGATTTAGATTTTCTATGTTAAATTAGAGGCAAGCAGAAGCTCTAATGTATGAAACTGCACTGACTCCTGACTTTTCTGCTAACCTCCCACCAGGTGTACAGTGGTCCGCTTCGTGCTATCTGATTGGCTGGGAGCATTGGCTTGACACAGCACTACAGCTCCATCCACAGTGGTTTGTGTCACATCTCTGAGGACCCGACTGTCACTCTTTAAGAGGAGGGTAATAATAGCCGGGCGCCACAGCAAGTGGTGGCACAGGCGATTTTAAAGAAACATCAGGGAGACGGTGACATTTGAGTCTACGAGGAGAGAAACCCAAGCGCTGCAACCAATAAAGGCTCCCACCAATATTCTCACTAGGCTTAAAGGGAGAGAGACGGAAGCAGGGAGAGACGAGGTGGAAGGCAAAGAGAGATGTCAGTGTTAGATGAAAATGTGTTGACCCGGTGATATTGATACCCCGCTCATAACCTCTACAGGTGTGCAATGCCGTCAGGAAGCAGCTCTGGGTGTGGCTATCTCTGTGGATAACAGCCAAATATTGCAGACCTTATCGTTTTACAGTACAGCGAGCGAGCTGCTTCGTTCACTTTGAACTGCTGACAGCTGAAATGATCCTGTATTGAAAACAGAGTTCCTGTGCAAATAATACATTCATACGCTGCACTGAACATCTTTTTGTTGTTAACATTTCCAACATTAATTTCCAAGGACAAAAGCACTGGATCGGGTTGTTAAAAGAAAGGCTAATACATCAGCTCATAAGAAAATATAGATTTTTCTTTATATCAGAGTAAGGAGATTATAACTTGTTACTCCTTTCTTGATTTTCTAATTTAAGAAATATCCAGCTGGCAATGACCTTAAGATTAATGACTGCATTTTGATTGGGCAGATTTAGCAAGGTTATAGTGATTTTTTTTTCTTCCATCTGTTTGAGAGACAGATCTGGAACAATCTGCTGATCAGTGTCCAATGCTGTCGCTACAACCAATCGTCTACATGTGACCTACAAATGTATCAAGAGAGCAATCTAAATTGGTAATTGAGCATTTGTGGCATTATAGTGTGCTGATGGTAGGAAATTTTGTAAAAGAAGCCGAAGAGTGAATTAGATCACTTACTTTGACATCAGCATTGTTGCCATTATAATTGTTTACTTGCGCTGGTGTACTTTAACTTCAATTTAAATAATTTATTTACCTTTAAAAAATAATTTTTTCCCAGACACTCTAAAACCTGAATTGAGTCTCTGAAGCTCCAAAACCAGGCACAGGAGAGCAGTTCAGTGTCTCGTCTGCTGGCTCAACAGGATCTCATTTTATGCACATTGTTAGTTATAATTCAATGCAACAAATTGACTGCATAAAGTGTTTCTGGTGTTTAAGTGAATTCAGACTTCACATAAATAGCTGTGGGGCCGTTTTCTTAGGTTTTCATCAGAAGGTATTGACTGAGCAGACGCTTTGAACCACCATAGAATGTGCTGCTAGTCTCAAGTGTCATTAGCTTCAGGGCTTTTCCAGCTAGCACCAGGTAAAGATTAGATAACAATCAGCCCTTTAATAGATACTGTTGGAGGCACTGGAGCCGTTCCTGTGCCGTGCCGTTCATCTGAAGCTAACAACAGAAGAAGAGAGAGTGGAAACCGATGTCATTTCCTCCCTGATTTCTTTTCTGTGATGTACTGCTGAGCCCAGCGAGGAACACGGCTGTTGTTAAATTACATGTAACTGTTGGCTCATACTGGTGTCAATGTAGCAGTGTGTCTGTCAGTCTCTGTTTGGATAGAGTGCTTGAAATGGCACATTTCCAACATGGTGTTTATTAAATAGGAATATACTGCATTATATTGAAGAAGTCTAGAAAGTCTATTTGATATATTTCATTATTTTGGAGTCTTTGCATGCATCTACTTTGCAATCACCTGCTGTAAATACATTAGAGCTAACTCCTAACACTGTCACATGACGCTTGATAAAAGGTTCAATTGCATGATGATAATGGACAAATAGTCTCTTTATATAAAGGAAGGTGCATCTGCTCCTAACTTTCAGTAGAAAAAGAAAGAAAAAGTTGCTATCATAATATGTTGTGCATCGCTTCACTGAAATTCCAAAAGTACAAAGGGCGTTTTGTTGGATGACATTCCTTTCTTAATATACTTCAATTATTAGGAGCAGTCCTTTGTATGGAGTGGAGAGCTCCAAAAACACTGACACTGGAGGAATAACATCTGCATGTTTACTCAGGAGAAGATTCATCCCTGATAGCCTCCACGAAAATTAAGAGGGGGAGAAAAAAACAAGTGGAGGAAATTTGTGGAATCCCATCTGAGATTGCTTCCCTGATGGATTCCTTTTCCTGTCAGCTCAGACAAGAAATGAAGCCGGGGAAAATTAACTCCTGATACAGTTACGCTGAATTAGACAGAGAGGGGGAAAAAAAACCTACACACTTTTTAAGGATTCCAGCCTTGTCATTTTCAATTTTCTGCTCTTTGGACATGCTTGTATTCAGATTCCCCAACATCTATTCGCCATATCAATCCTAATTAGACAATCTGGGCCCACGAAGGATGGGAGCGGAGTTATTTGCATAATTTAATCATAAATACTCAGTGATACATATTTCCAAATGCATTTGTACAATTATCTTTTCATCCTTGGGGCAAAAGTATTAATATGATTAGGCAATAATTCTTTAAAAAAGGGGGAAAATAGGAAACCAGCAAGTGTGCACTCTTTTTTAAACTCCAGCTTTGGGCTATATGAAAAATTAATTAATTTCTGAGGAAAATCAATTTCTCTATGTGACCATATTAGACAGAGCCAGGCAAGGGCCTGCATTCCTTCTCCAATCAGGAAATCTCATCTGCTCCCTCTAACTTCTGTCAGTAGCATTTAACATCCTGGTACGAGCGTCACTGACTTCCGCCATGCTCCCTAAATGTGCTGTAATGTGAAGGAGTATGGACGAGCATGGGAGCTCTGACTAGGAGGAGAGGGGAGGGAAATCGGAGTGACCCAAAATCTATTGCCAGCCTGTCAGGCTATCAGTCTCAAGTGTAAAATCATCAGGTAAAATCACTGTTAACAAATCTACTTTAATATGCTAGATAAGTCATATTGACAGGCAGATTTTAAACAGCTTAAGTCTGTTGTCTATAAAAATCAAAGCTAATACCCCTTTATGGTTGGTGAGCATAGTAAAATTAGGTCATTTTAATACGCTGATCAACGAGGAAAGACCTGATGTCGATGTGCGATTCTGAACCAGTTCATTTGGTGGAAGAATTAATTGGTAATTCAATTGCTGTTGTGGATCCAGTAAAGGCATGCAAATAAGATAGGAGCTTGGACAACTAATGCATCCAACAGGCAAATTAACAATACAGGCCTCTTTGCCATGCAAATAGCCTCTAAATCCACAAATGACATTAGACAGTGTCAAACAAAGCCTCTTTAACAAGTGAAATCTGTGGTTTCCACAGTCTTGGCACAGCTTTATTGGAAGCTCCGAAAAAAAGAAACTGCTCTTAAAAGAAATGAGGAAAATTAATGTTACTTTTGTCAAGTGAGCTCGTCTGTGGATTTTTCTAAAAAAAAAAAAAAAATGTTTTAATTTGCGCTTGTTCCAGCTGAGTGAATGTCAAGTCAATAAAGCAATTCTGATTTTCAAGGAGACTATTTGTTTGCAAAAAAAAAACACCTTGCCGCCATCTGCCAACTGCACAGTTGACTTGAGCACATGTACTGTACCTAATCAAATTTAGCAGAGCCCCACTGAAGGATTAAAAATGTAAAAAAAAAAAAAAAAAAAAAAAAGAACTTAAAATGCTTTTTTTCTCTTCTTCAATAAAGAAACAACACACAATATGAGGGCCAATTTGACTTTCAAGAAAGTACTTGAATAGATTTGGGTTTTAAACAGCTTTGTATACCATTCTCTCTCTCTCTCTCTCTCTCTCTCTCTCTCTCTCTCTCCCTCTCTCTCTCTCTCTAATCAGGCATCTGTCACTCTGTTTTTGAAGTTATTATCGCCCAAGCTCCCTCTTGGATGTGGTTGCTGGGTGACGGGTATCTTAGCACCCACTCTGACTGGGAATGATTTGAATGGAATCCAGAAATCTCCCCTGAGTACCTGTAAACACATCCGTGCCTTGTAGAAAACAAATATATTATAAGAGAGCTCAGCAGAGGAGAGGAGGGAGAGAGACAAGCTGGCACCCTCAGTGGCAGCTCACACTGAGCGCTAAACAAAACAATTACCGTCATTTGCAAATATGTGTGTTTAGGCATAAACACTCTTGAAATAGGAACAAAAGAGGTGATAGCTCTCGTAGCACTCTCTGTCATATCGCTATCAATTAAACGTATCTGTTAAAGAATTTCCCTGTGACCTGTCACTCGCAACGTTTCAGGGGTAAGATCTGTTTGACTGAAACGAGCCGGGGAAAATCTATTTAAGAAGGGCATGTAAGTGAAAAGCCGTCCCATTCCCAGGGGTGGGACATTGTCTGGGGCGTGTGGTTAACCTTCAAGGGTAGACAATGATTGTCAATTAACTGCTGCATTTCTGCGCCCCAGCATCGGATAGCCTGCCTCCACAAAGCAGACCAATGAGAGATATGCGATATCTGCGCACCGCCCCCTGTGTTATAATAACCTTTCAGAGAGTTCAAGTGTCACAAAGCAATAAGAACCTTTTTCCATCCCACCACGGGGAAAATGAAAAGGAAAACAAGTAGCTGGAGCAGGGGGCTCCTGGAGGGCTCCTGGAGGGCCAGAGTCATAATGTAGGGGAGATTACTGAACCTGGATCAGTCTGGGAGCAGGAGTGAACACTGCTAATCTGGCACGAGAGTCCTTAAGAAAATGAAGGGGTCAAGAATGACTCTATTCCTGGTATCTTTAAAGATGAACAGTAATTACTAAAATACTGTGTCGCTTATTAGGCAAAGCACACCCAGTTAAACCACTCAGTGTAAAAGTGTGTAAAAGGAACTTCCCATTATGAATTCTCATTTTTGAACCCATCACCATAATGCAAAAAAAAAAAATCCTACATCACATTTCTGAACGACATTTAAAGTGTTCTGCAAAAGTAAGCATGGTGGGGAACAGTTCGGTTGGAACTTGTTTGTGTCCACATCAAAACTAAAGCAGCGGGATGCAGCGGTGCTCTGTGATGCTATTCACATTCACACTGTGTGCAAAATGAGAGCAGTGTTGTTTTAACACAACAGACCGTGGGAGGGAAAAAAAAAAAAAAAAAAAAACAGCATGTGAAATAGTAAGACCCATTGTACAGGAGTATTATTCACTTCATTGTTACCACTCTGCCACTGTATAAAAAGAGTAGTGACATTGTGGTAATAGGGTGAGATGAAAAGCTAAACTATCTCAGGCAGCAGGCTGTTGTTGTGTAACCTGAGCGGGTTAACCGGTGAACCCGGATACTTTTTCACTGACAGTGAGTCGCTGCAAATCGGAACATCGACTTTGGAGAGGGAACTCGTTTTCACCTGCGGGGGCAACCTGTGTCCTGTTTACTCAGACTGATCATTTTGTCAGCAGCAATTCAGTGACAGACGGTGTAAAGCGCACATCCCTGCAAATAAAATCAACTCTTTCTAAGTAACAGAAGCCTTTTATCCAGCGGATGCCTCACTGTTCCATGATGTAATTCTCCAAATGGGGCAGGCAGGCGGGCAGGCTGGGTCTGAGTGATTGATTTCAGCCCAGCACCGGGAGTACCTGGCTGCTTTCAGAGACAATTACAGTCCTGTCCATGTGCCCGTAATAGCCCAGCACTTTAGCGTCATTAAAGCGACGCGAGGCACTGCATTATCCTTTAACCCCATCGCTGGCCATCCCCCCATTGACAACCCGGAGAGTTCAACCACATACTTTGTCACCTGAAGCCCCACGCCAGGCTTGAGAGGAGGATCACCGCACGGTATGTCTTTCTCTATAGAGGGAGAGACAGAGAGGAAGAGGGGGGGGGGCTTTGCTCTGCTCCCTTGATGCTTTATGTAAATGATGCTTAAGCACCAAAGTGCACAGGTGAGTTGTTGAGACGATTGCCTCTACGATGGAAATATGGAGCTGAAGCAGATTTAAAAGCACCAAATATTGTGTGTAGTTGTGTGAGGCTGGCTGTTTTGAAGCAAGCATAAAGAGAAGAGGAAGTGTGTTTACTCATAAAAAAAATTGCAGGCTACTAAAAATTTAAATAAATGAAGTGAACTAGAGAAAAAAAACTTTTTTTTCTCCATTGTAATAATATGCCTCTCAAAATGTTGTGCAAGTTATTTGAATTTTACATTTTCTCACCAGGCCTAATAGTCCACTTTGCAGATAAGGCAAAAAATGTGCTCAAGCTCATCACACGAGTGGATTTGAATGGTACAGAAAAATTCACAGCATGTGCACATGTTCATGCTCTCATGTGCTTGCGATATTAAACATGCATCTATCACTCAGAATTAAGTAAAATCTCACGTTATAATTTTGGCAAAAAAAAATTAAAAAGGTGCTTTTAAACTGAGATAACCAAGTGACTCAAAGTGTTTATTGCTATTCCCCAACTGATGTGAGCCTTTCCATCATATTTGCATTTCCAGCTCATTTCTGGGTAGGAGATCAATATGGAATCAATCATACTGACAGGTAAGATGGTAAATTTGACCAGGCTGAACCATCCTGTGAGACTGAGCGATACATCAAAGCTGGGAGCAACAGGACAGCAAAAAAAAGGCTTTTAATCAAATATTGATCCCCACTTAAATCACTCCATATTAAAACATATTAAGCTCAAAATATATTTGCCAATAAGGGTTAATGCATTAATTTTCACATGCAGCTGTTTAGCTCCTTCACTTTATCTATTAATTTCCAGAGATCAAGGATGCTTGATTAAGGCACATTGTGGTGTGTGTGTGTGTGTGTGTGTGATAATTATCCCTTTTACAGTGTGTGTAAAAAAGAGAAAGGCTTCATACACTCTTTGTAAAGAGGAGCCGTGAGTGTGGTGTAAAAGAAATGCACTTGCTGTCAAGATAAAATGAACACACAAAAAATATTCCATGTCATCTAATTATGATAATCTGGGTTTGTCTTGTTTACTTTCTGAAAATCAAAGTTGCCATAATTGAAATTGTATTCCCCCTGTAGCAAGGGCATGTAACAAGGCATAACCTACTTTTATTCCTGGGTGAATTAAAAATAAAGTTGAGCCACAAGTTTCTTTAAATTAACTGCAATTACTACAAAGTAAAAACTCTTGCTCTTGAAGTTTTTGGGGAGTTTTTTTTTCTTTTTTGCACCTGTGCACCTGAGCTCTGTTCAGCAGCGTGGTGAAGGTGTAGCCTACATTATCGATTCATTTGTCCTGCAGCAGACACACTATCCATCACGGCACACGTGTTTAAAAAAAAAAAAAAAAACTTTCACTGAACTTTTTTTCCCACTCGTGTCGCGCGCTGGCCTCTTCCCATCCAGCAGACAAGCGCGAGCCCGCGTGGACGTGGATGTGCTCCCAGGCTTGTTTAACCATCTATCAGAAGCCTACTTTTTAACTTCATCTGTCCAACCACTTGTTTTCTAAAGGTGGGGGTGAAAAAAAATGTCTCCCCCTTTCCTCCGCTCGCGCGTCTTTACGCACGGCTCCGCGCGCGGACGCCTTCGCTTCCCCCCGTTAAAAAAGAAAAAAAATGCCGCCGCACGGAGCTGCCCACTCACCTCGCGTTGGTGCAGTCGTTGTACAGGGTCTCGAAGTCCTTCCTGGAGATGAGTTTGCAGCGGTTCACCCCGGGCTGGATGGCGCCGAGCCCCCTGAGGATGCGGACCTGCTCCACGTTGCACACCACCGGCGTGATCTCCAGCCGCTTCAGCTTGGTGTAGACGGTGTGCAGCCCGCCGACCAGGTGCTTCAGGAACAGGTCGAAAGCCTGCGGGAGGCAGATGAGCTCGCAGCCGTCCACGGTGAACGAGGCCACCTTGGCACCGCGCAGCTCGACCATCTTGCACTCGTTGTTCTGCGGTATGTTCTCGACGGGCGATGGGGTCGAGTAGACGGGTTTGCTGGGGGGCAGAGCAGCCGTCGGGATGCCCGGGCTGCCGGTGGCGAGGAGCTCCGATCTGAACAGGTTCTGGCCCGGTCCGGACGGCGGGGCCAGGGATGGAGACGGGGACGAAGTTGTCGACGGCGGGGACGTGGTGGCGGAGGGAGTGGAGATCGGAGGCGGCGGGACGAGGGGAGTTGGTGGGATGAGAGCAGCCGGTACGGCCATGGTCACCTACAGGAGGGGAAGAGAGTAGCCGAAGTTCAAAGTAGAAAAGCCAGCCTGTCGAGACACCCCCCGAATGAAAGAATCCACGAGAGTTTTAGCTCCTCAGATAAGTTGGGAAGTAAAAAGAGGTGCCGCTTAAAAAAAAAAGGCGTGCTGAGTGCGGGCTGATGGGGGGGCCGAGCTGCGGGACAATGATCAAAGATAGGAGGAGGAATGACAGGAGGAAAATGAGCTGAAAAGTGCAGCTCCGCTCTGTGGATGAGTTGTTGTTGTCACACGGTACAGAGAGGGAGGAGCTAGGGGACAGTGGGAGCCTTTGAAGAGCTGATCACTGGGCTTTCCACTCACTGTGTTGCAGCTCTGCTACAAATGTTGCAATGTGTGTTTTTTTTCCTTCACAACACAGATCCGGTTATATGTGATTGTGATCCGGTAGAAATTTGCATACTTTGCAAGGTGGATAGTCAGTTAACAGTTATTTCTCATAGTTACACCTGCTGCCCAACAGATGCCAGCCCACTGCATCACTGCATCTCAGGGAGAGATGGAAGCACCAAAAATTCTCAGGAAAAAAACTTTTTGTGTTTGTTGCAATCATTTTTTGCAAACATGTCATTTTGCTTGCATTAATATTTCAATGCATTTTTTTAACTGCCAGTATGACTCTCTGTCCCTCACCATATCCGTGAGAAAGGAAAATGTGTCTCATTTAATTAGCCCTCTCTGATGATTGTATTTACACAGCCCAAGTGTCCACAGTTTTTTTATTGCATGAGGAGCCACAGCTTGACACAACATGAGGCAGTTGTTCTTTTTTCATATGCAAAATAAAATCTAACTTAGTTTACAGAATATATATATATATGTATATATATATATATATATGTATATATATATATATGAAATTGTCACAGTTTGTTGAGACAACAAAACAACTTGGTTATGTTTAGGTAAAGATCATGTTTGAGTTTAAATATGTACATTAACTTGTATGTGATGTAGAATATGTTGTGGCCTCCTCTCCACAGAAGTTAATGGAAAGCATCACCTGCATAAAAATATCTTTGACCTATGAAAACAATAGTTATGCTCTATCTTATCAGATTAAAGAGGCTTGGATGATATAGTATATATAGTTCAGTGACTAATTAAAGTTTGACTGTAATCACTAATAATCACTCATGTCAATAGCTGTTCAAAACCCACGATAACCGTACTTTTCTATGCAGCAATTACAGATGAGCAAGTGAACAATGTGTCCTATGGCAACACTGTTAAGTCTTATTGAACGCAAATATACTGTAGATAAAAAAAGCGCTACCTTCATATGACCAGAGCTCATTACATTTAAGAAGATGAGGCAGTGTGAGAACACTGGCAAATAGTTAGATAAAACCTAATAAAACAATGTTTAAACACTGGCCATAAAAATGGTAGCTGTTTACTTTTCGGGTGTCATGCATTGTCAACTTTAGCCATCGTGCACATACTCCACACAGAACACCAGCTTGTTCAAGCGTTGTATTATTTTATGATGCTAAATACTGGACCAAGCTTTACCTAGCTAGAACATCAACTCTCAAACTGCAGAGGGGTAGGAAAAGCAGCAATCTCCTAGTTACCATTTTTTTCTAAAATTCTGGAAAAAGTTGTCCCAGGTCTCTTTCTGTTTGAACTCATTAGACATCTTTGAGTCTGGCTTTTTCGAGCATTGCATAGCACAGAATCCACTCTGCTGAGGGTACGTAATGGTGTCCTTCTCTGTGTTGACATTTTAGTCCTGCTCAATCTCAGTGCAACATTTGACCATGACATACTTTTAAAACCCCTGGAGGGCGATGTCGGTCTGCAGGGCCCTGTCTTAAAATGGTTTACCTCCTACCTAAAAGAGAGAATCTTCTCAGTCACAACATGGAACTGCTTTTCATCTCATGCCCCCATTAAAGGTGGCATGCCCCAAGGTTCAATTCTTGGCCCTCTTTCATTCTCACTACACGCTTCCTCTTGGTTGTGTCTTTGAGAAATACAATATCACTGTTATGCAGATGATACACAATTTCGCCTACCAATTAATTCCAACAGTGCCCTCTCTGAAGAACCTTTTTAACTGTCTAAACGACATACAATGCTGGATTGCAAGGATCCTTCTACATCTGAATTAGAACAAAACTGAGGCAATTATGCTTTGCCCTCCGAGCACTGTCACCAGCCTAACCAAAGAAAATCTGCATAATAAAATTAAAAGTCCTCTTTTTTAACAACTTGCAAAATTAGTCAAATGAAATCCATTTTTATCTCACAAGTAAACAGTTATCCATGCTTTTATGACTTCTTGGCATGACTAGTGTAGTGTATTTTGACCCATTCCACCCTTTCTAAATCCCAAATGGTTCTAAATGCAGCTGCTGGACTTTTAGCCGATCAACTTTTTTGGTTACCAGTGAAATGCAGAATTGATTTTTAACATCTTACTTTTTGTTTTTAAAGCCTTAAATGGATTAGCTCCATAATACATTACTCACCCACTAATTCCTTATCCTGCCCTCAGGTCAATTAGGTCATCTTCACAACAACTCCTCTCAGTCTCTCCCTCATGACTTTAAACCAAAAGTGATAGAGCTTTTTCTGCTGCTGCTCCCAGGCTGTGGAATCCCATCCCACATAAGTCCTGTTCCACCACTGCCGATTTAAAACCAAATTTAAAGACTGACCTTTTTTTACTTTTGCTTTTACTTTAGTCTTTTTTGCCCCCTTTTTTTGTCCAGTCCCCTCTTTGTAATGTTCTATTGTATTTTTCCCCTTCTAAAATTCCTACTTTGTTTTGAATCAAATTTTATCATGATAGTTGTTGTAGGCTTCCACTTCAAGTCTTGCCTCCCATTTTTAATCTTACCTTCTCTGAGCAACAGTGTAATTTATGTATTATTGCATTTCATCCATTATTCCTTTTATCATGTAGATACACCTGTATCGAAAAAGATTCTTACCCATCTTCTTCAGCTGGAAAGCACAAAAACAAACTCCTGTTGTTCTTAAATCTGCTGTGTGAATGAAACTGACTTGACCTGACTTGCACGTATTCAACCACATGAACCACATCATGAAGTGTGGTGCCTCTCTTCCTGCCTCTCTTACCACATCAGTCACGTCGTTTAAGACAGTGAACTATGTGAACATGCAATTTAGACAATTCATTAACAAATTGCACCCCATTTAAATTAGATGACTTGGAATAAAAATACTTTTAGCTCCTTTTATATGTTATTCAAGGTGTGGCAGAAAACTACAGGTGGAGCTTTGCAGAAATTAAAGTGGCAATCAGAAATTGTTTTCAGTCAGCACAACTAAAAGGGGTTTTCCTTCTGTCCCCAAATTTGGTAGTCCTCATTAGATTAGATTTTCAAATAACGACTTGGTCTTGAGATACCATTACCATTTATTCTCACTAGGTGGAAGGAATGTGGCGCACACATCAAGAAGAGTGTTGCTCATCACAACCTGCATTAATATTGGGTGTATTTCTGTTGTCCTGTTGTGTCAGATCAGCTTTAAGATAAGGAGTATGCCATTTCAAAATTATCATTCAGGGAAAGAGGTAGCTTGTAGTGTAAAATCAATAGCTGCTTAAAATTCATTGCCAGGCAATCCATTTGCCCTTTATGTTGCTAACCTTTCACTTAAATATGCACCATATTAAGATTTCATTATATACAATGAATGTCACAACAGTTTGCCCACTATTTCTCTTGTTTGCATGGGTTAACTGCAAATCATTGTGCTTGTAATGTCTGAAAAATGACTTTCATTAACATTATGCAGGAAAAAAGGGGGAAATATATGAGCCTGAGTGGCCTAATAGGTATTAAAAGGCACCACAGGATATGTATGATGTTTGAGATACAAAGACCTTTCAACAGACTGGGTGGGCTGCATGTGTCTGACCCCACTTATGAAAACAGTGTAACACAAAAATAAAGTCTGTGTACTGGTGCTGTACACTACACCACATTACTTTGTTGATATAATTCAGGACTAATGCTAAAAAAAATCTTTACTACATGTAAAAATCATGTTTAATTTACTGAAAGGAAAAAGATTACTAAGAAAACTATGACAAGAAATGTGTTAGTTTCAAACTGTCATTGCAAAAATAGCAGGGAATTTATACCATAAATGAAGTTTCTAGGGTGAGTGAATACTTGGCCAACTAAGTATCATAAACAGTTAACAGAGTTTTCCTAAAAGTACACACAAGTACAGTACATGTGGATGAGATTGCAGTAAACAAATGACTACGTCAAAATGTAATCACCCAGCATGATGAATGGCATCAGGAAAGTATTTCAAAATGTATGGATATGGGACAAGACTTGTGCATGATCAATGACACAGTATATTGTTTGATGTAATAATTTATTCACCCCATAAAGCTTTGATAAAACAATGTTGAAAAGCAATTTAAATTGAATTCATTTAAATGTCAATTCTCATGGTTAGGATTTTTCTATAATTGGCTATTTAATTAAAATAATTTTCATAGTCATTAATACAGCCAGAAACTTGTAGCGCACTGACGTGTTTTAATTACATGGTATTAACAAAATTGATATGCTTTAGAAAGCATGGTGAATAAGAAATAATTAGACCAATCATACATCATCCTCTTATGGACATTAAGTGTATCACAATATAATTGATGAACTTAAAAAACAAGAGAGATAAATAACTTTAATTGAACAGAGTTGGTGTACAGAGCTTGGAACAAAGAATCATACTCACGATGTATTATATTTCAGAGGCAATTCATTATCTGTAACATCACTTAGCTCTCTGTGCCCGGCACTCTCCCCTAACCTATGATTACATGACATTTGAAAGCAGTGATACTGTGTAGTCTTTTAAAATGTCCTTTTACCTCGTCTGCATAAATCTTCAAACTGCTTTTCCGCATGGGGGGAAAGAAGCCGCTTCGGACATAAGAATCATTTAGATGCCTGGAATAAAGCACTTATTGATCATGAATATTTGTTTCTCCAAGGTTACACTGCCTTGACCCCATCTATTCTTAGACACCGTCCAACACAAACATGCCACTTGGGGTGAAGGGGAGATGTCAGAGAGCGCACTGATGGTGGAGGATGTGTGATAGTATTCTACACTGGCCGCATCCATTTCTTTCTACTTACAAATAACCGTTATAGGATTTCTCTTATAATATTAACTTATTGAGCTTTTAGATTTTGTATTATTCTGATCAGAACTATCGACTTTTTTGTCAATTTTATTTCTGTCCAAAATGTTACTGACAATTGATCAGTCAATCGTGAGAAAATTCATCTAATACTACAATCAATTAATCAATTAGTCATTTTTATACACAAACACCCTCTGATCCCAGCTTCTCCAATAAGATATTTTGTTTGTTTTCTATCGTTGCAAATTGAATCTCTTGTGGTTTTGGACTGATGACACAGGGAATCTGAAAACACCACCCCAGACTCTTTCTCCAACATTTCATAGACCAAATGATTAATTGAGAAAGTAATCAGCAGATTAAACAGTAATAGAAATCATCATTAACCGCAGCTCTGGTCTTCATGAAACTGCATTTCTGCTTCACTGTTGTTGTTTAAACATAATTTGTCAGCTGCTTATTAGCAGTTAACGGTTCAGCTTTATGTACAGAATTAAAGTCACCTTATGTGTAGAGCATATATAAAACAACACTCATTCATCAAAGTGACCAAAGAGAACCAAGGAAATTAAGTTAGAAACGTCAGAAATGACAGATTCCACATTTTGTGAGAATTCTGGGAAGTGAAGTCTATGTCTGCCGTATCCTTAAGCTTTTTAAAGCAAAGACATTATAGAGTAAGATAATTTATTAGCTATTCACACACTTACAGCAGGGTTAACCTAGACAGACACGCACTGTAAATATGGGTGATGTATGCAACACTCTTGATATACAACTGTTACAGACAGGACTCGGATTGAGCTGAGCTAATAGAACGCTCCTCCACACGGAGCATTTTAACTATGTAACAGCTTTCTGGTAATGTAACTGCTCAAAAGAGGAGCAAATGGAGCTCACTCCATTTTCAAAGAGCCAGCCTCACCAATAGTCCCACAATTAGAGCAGTCACGGCCCACATCCTACAGCACTTCATTTGATGCCACGCAGCTTCCAATATAACTGTGGTGCAAGAAACAGAGAGATTTGTGGATATCTAAATTGCTAAAGCAGAAACCTGTATAAACAGCGGTAATTACCGGGCCATTGACAGTCTCTCAGTGTTGTGCTCATTCTGCCACAGCCGCAGTGATTAAAATGAATCCTCATCGACTTCTCCATTAAAGCGCTGGCAGGAGCGATCCCGTGACCTTTCCCCATTGATTGAACATAACAATCACAATTCAATTGCAATGCAAAGAGAACATTTGTTATAATGTACACGAGATGCATGAGCCATTTCCTGGGAGCGGGGAAGGGTAATCAATGGAGTGACTCTTGGCGTGATGCAAGGAGAATGAGGCTGTGTTTGCAGGCCCTAATTCATACAGCCTGCAGTGTATGATGGAAGGCAATGATATGCATGTAAACACTCTGATTTCTCTCTGCTCATCGTTCAATAGGATAACAACAAATCCTGATTTCTATATCCATACAGGCTAACCGCCCAGCGCTGCCGTGATTGGCAGTGATACACGCGTGCACACAGCTTGATACACTTGCGATTCGATTCTGAGATCAAAGTTTGACTCGCGCTTTATGTCACGTGGCGATATCTCTTCAAACTGCCATCTTTCAAGAGCAGTGATTTAATGCAACATATGACTTCAGAGACAACAGGCTGCTCCTTGTAGAATTGCTAAGCAGAACCCGCATAAACCTACAAACTACTGGAGCAATCTAAAACGCAGCTATACCGTATGTTCTAGCGATAGTCAAGCAAGGACAAGCTAATTACTGATGATTAGTTAAACTCGAGCGAGTGAAACCCGCAACTTGCACAAATCCACGCGCCACAGGAAAAGAAAAGCGTGATAGGCATAACAACCCATCACCGCTCAATCCCTCTTTAAAAGCTGCACTCGATCATGTCTTTCAAAAACTGTCTTATGAAGAGTGTATGCGAATGATGTCCTTAAGGGATTTCTTTTTAGAATCAAGAGATTATAGTTTACACGGACATTAAACAGATTAAACCAGCCAGCTCTCTAAAGGCAGTTTATCTAATGGAGAAAATGTGGTATGCTAATTGAGAAATTCCGATGGTAAAATTATATTTAACCCCCCTCCATCTCTCTCTCTCTCTCTTTCTCTCTCTCCCTTTCTCTCTCTCTCTCTCTCTCCCTCTCTCTCTCTCTCTCTGCTGGAGGATTTTTAGTTTGGCTTGATGAAATCAAATGGCTAATCACAGCCATAAGCTGTGAGACGTTGGCTGAGTGAAACAGTGTTTGCCATGCTAAAAGGTAATTGTCTCAGAAAACTTCATCGATGACAGATTCAATTCCATTTAGTAAATGTTTAATAAATGCTGTACAAACAGGGAGGCCTATCTCGCTGCGCTTAGAAAACAAAGGGAAACTTTAATTGCTTTAATCATCCCTGGCTTTGACGTTGTTATTGGCCTTAAAAATAGCAGTTAACAGAAACTGTCCTGCTGAGGAAATTGAACCACATTTGGAGTATGATCCGTAATTAAGATAGGGGCATCCCGAGCAGCCAGGTCCAGGGAAACTGTTGTGACTAGGAAAAACATTTCAAGTCATACAAAGCTATTCAATTAACAGAAGGACCCAAGGAAAACAACCTCCCTATTATGTATCACTTACTTTAATCAGATTGAAAGCGATTGTATCCCTTTTGAAAATCCCTTAACACAAACATGTTAATTAACAGATAGGAGGGTGGAAAGATGTATTTTTCATTAGTGGGTGAAATAATGTTCCCCTTTAACATCAAGGAAAATCAACTGCTTACTGCAGTTAAACCAGTCAGCGGTGTAAATTCCCTGCCAGCATTTTTATTTAAAACCTCATTAATGTGTTTCAACCCAGCATAGCTGTACCTTTAATCTGCACTAAAAGGAAATAATGCGTTTCCTGCTTTATTTACCAGCCTTACTTAACAAGTGTTCCTGTACAATTAGAATTGTTAATAGATCTGGAAACAAAAGGACTTTGAAGGTGGGAAAGTGCTGACATTATTTCACAGGGGAAAAACACTCTTGAGAAAAAAGATCTGCTGTAAATGTAGTTTCCTGGAACACAGGCGCACTGCAATGTTGGTCTCTCTCATTAGAAATGCCATGCACAGGACATAAATCAAGGCCCGTAAAACATTTCATTGCCACACCACACTAAATTACACACTTGCTGGTTTGCCACACTGATTGTGTTTAAACATTGTAATTTTACTTTATTCCCATTAAATCTATGCAGAGTTTTACAATCCATAAACAGAGTATCTGTAATAAAAGTTAATAAATGTCAGAATTTGCATTTGGAAGGAAAAAAAAAACACCCTGCTACATTTTTTTTGCAAATATCAATCTATGAACCTTTCAACATTTCGTCAAACAAAATGCTAATTGTACCTTTAGGAATTTAGGAGACAAGTGACAAGAAATGAGATGCAATGTCCTTTAGAATCGGGAAATCAGCTAAGCTGGAATTCATTAAGCGTGAGGCCAAAGCAAAGAGAGGAGGAGGGCTGTTTTTGTGCCGAACAAAAGACAATGACAGGATATGCAGCATATGCATGTAAAAAGTTGAAATCCTGCACAGTTGTCTATGTGTTCAGCTGTAATTTCACTGCACTCGAGTAGCATCCACACCAGTTTGACCCTTGTTTGTTAGCCTGTTGACCAGGTTTCAACACTGGCAACACTGGCGGGTAAATGTTTGTACCAAAATAGTCAGGCAATAAAAAAACTATTCTCAGATGTTTTACGGTGTATTGGTGTCATTTACAGGCACTCTGTCCTCTGCTGTCTGTGTTGAAGTTTGACACACACAAACACACACAGGGACAGGGACTTCACGGTGCATTCACATGCACCGCGCAAACTCAGAAATCTATACTCAAATGGCCCCAGAGGTTGTTTAAAATAGGAAGGTTTCTATTGTTTCTTATTTTCCTTTGTTGGAATACATAGGCTACATCTGTTCTTGTTCTGTCACTACAGAGTTTTAATAATCTGATGCTAAAATCAGAACACATTAATTTCCACATAAGCAGATTTTAAAAATTCTATTTAGACAAATTATGTAATTTCTAAGTAAAGTCAACCATACTCTTGTACAACAGGTCCCCAAGTACCTCTGTGATCATTTTCAAGTTGTTTTACTGCAGCATGAATACTTTGATGATTAAATACTAAAATCAGTCAGTAAAATATTCTTTACTTATGGATTTTTTTTTCCTATCACTCCCTTTGGTCAGTGAATCAAACACTTAATTTTAGATACTGTGCACATGCTCCCCAACTATGTGTTGTTAACCATGTGGAACTAATTGATTGAGCTTTAACTGACTTTAACTTAACACATTTCATAGCTATTGCAGGTTAAGTTTGAGTAAATTTGAATTACATTGTTCTAACAGATTTTATAAAACTGCTCCATTTTCAGTATTAATGTAAGTCGTTCGTGTCTGACTGATACCCAGTTAGTTAAGGTCATGATGCCAATTCAGTATCAGATCACTCGGTCATTAACTCAAACACTTGAAAAGACAAACTTGAAATGACTCCGCTGTCATGTGAGTGAAGCAAAATAGAGGCTGCTCACCAGCATCAACAGGCTGCAACAGTGGAAGAAACCAGTGATGTGGAACCATTATCGCTGTGTCACATTGGTCGTGTTTATGTTTAGTTATCATGATCACCATATGATACCGATGCTGTGGTCCATGATACGATACTAAAATTTTATATTAGGAGTTCACACACGAAGTCATTCTTCACTTTAGTATCCAAGCTGTAATACATCAAAAAGTCTCGGCAGGGCAGAGCCACGTGCTATAATATCTCTCAGTTTGCAGCAGGTCACTATGCTCTGCTGACTTAATAAACTATGCATCCAACAACAATGATTATTCATGTCATTCTTCAAAGGTCCTTGAGAGGATCTCGATGCAGCAGCGATTCAACCTTTCGTATTAATTCAAGCTTGGCTAAGAATGTACCATCTGGGCCCTTGTACTTCATGATTAATGCCAAAGAGTTGATTCATATGTGCAATTGGAGTTTAATAAACAAGGATTTCAGAGTTAAATGGCACATACAAATGCTTTGGATGAACTCATTCATACTATCTAATTTGTGTTCTTGGTAATAAAGCCCACTCATAATCATCTTCCAGATACACAAATACAGGGATTTTGTGATTAACATAATGTGTTTCTTCCAGAGAGGAAATAATCCTACAATTCTAAGACGTCTTCAGACATATGTACATAAGATTCTTTATTTGGTCCAAATTAACTTAATACTGGTACAGCGCGATTAACACTGGCACAAAAAAATAATTACTGTTCATCATTGTACAGATTAAGCATCAACAAACTTTTCCCTTTTTGAAACACTGTTGTTTGCACTAGACATTACAGCTTTGCAAACAACATTAACTTTGTAATTCTTTTCTTGCTCACATTCTCTTCTGTTTCAATGTCACAGTACTGGCTGCAGACTTGATGAAGGAAGGCATTAGGGCTGCTGATAGTATCCCAGCCTGACACGAAGGCGCCACACAACAGTGACCTCTACAGGAGCACATCCACCACAGCCCAGTTCATGCTTACTGTAACACTGTTACATGCCTCTGCTTGTCTCACGGATGTTTTCGGGTCATGGATTCCAAAATGGATGCAATAAGCCTTTAATTCAGCTGATTATATTCTACAAAAGGAAGATCTTTGTGTCTGATACTGTGTTAGACTTAATGTCATTCTCAGAGATGGTTTTACTATATATAGTGCATGACTTTATTATGAAAGATTCCTTATTTACTTTGGAACAACAATTGGGAATTTTCCTAATGGTTACACAATTTGATAAAAGACCAGAACAGATATGAATGTGAAAAAAATGTACATAAAATGTAAATGTAGCGTCTGATTTTACTTCTAAATAGAGTATTGTTGATGTCCTAGTTTTACTATAAGATGCATAAAGTAGCAGATAAAGACACTATGTCAAGGTGTACCGCAAACAGGTGAGGCTGCTGCACATCAGCGAGCAATGCCCTCACTCACACACACACCCCAGTCCTTCTGCTTTTAGTCGAAGACAAAGAACAGTGCAGAGCAGTGTCTTTAGTGGGGTAGAGGAGGAATGGGAGGGTGCCAAGCCACGCAGACCACAGCCAAGTGCAGGATCACAGAGGAGGAATGAATGATGCTTAGATAAGGGACAAAGTAAAGAGGGCAGACCAAACAGGAAAACTAAGAAGGGAGAATGTGCGGGGCGTCGCCTGCCTGAGCAGGAAAATGTGCTGATATCAATATGTTCTTTTTTGTTTGGTTTTTACGGGTTGTGTAATGTTGCGCTGTATGTTTTTAACTTAAGAAGAAATCAGAGTCAAAGAAAAAAAATCCCAGTTTAGTTAATAGATGAGAAGAGATCATTTGCAGGAAAATGAATGAGATTTTGATTTTGCAAATTACACAACCATAAGTAGAAATATGAGAGACTGTGCAAGCGTCTTCCTAAGCTGTAATTGGAATTTCAAATCATTTTACGACATTGTAATCAAGTCTTTCAAGGTCTGAGATCACCTCTCTGGTAGTTTTACAGCTAACATTAAACAGTCTGGCGTCGGGAAATCCCAGGCCGAGAACACTACCAGGATCTAATCCTTGGCTCCTTGGCGCCAGGCCCACCTGTCCGCCAAATTCTGCACAAATCTGTTGAGGTTTTGAGATGTGAGACCTTGGCTGACAGAGAGGCAGAAAAAAAACTAACTAACTAGGTGGAAACATGTAACTTCTTTAGTGGAAGCAGTAAAAAGACTTTTACTGCAGTGCATTGCGTCTGTAACAGATCTGTGAAGTAGTAATGGATACTTTGATTAGGAATAAATTAAAGAGAAGTGTGATGCCTGGAAGTGAAATGTGCTATTCTTGAGCTAATGTACTCATGGCACAATTGCAGACCTTAAAATGCAAAATTAGTAATTGAGAATAGGGGCCAGGATGGAGGAAAAAAACATTGGGTAATCTGCCTCTTTTCCCACACAGGGGACCAGGAGAACACAGGCTATGTTGTACCCCCCTTTCCTTTTTTACCCGAGTTCTCCTTTATGTATTCAAATTCACTTCAGCAGCATAAAATTCTCCCAAGAGACAGCATTGTCCTCCTGCTTGTCCCTTGGGCTTCCCATCTCTCTGTAACATCTCTTCACTCCACACAATTTAGCCTTATACCTAGCAGACAGACTTTTTCCACAGCACCCTCTTTTTAAATAGTTCACCGCAATTTAATGAAAATTAATTAAAAGGCTTTTAAAAGCCACCCCTGAATGCATGGAATGTTTAAAGGCTTTGTGCAAATTACTCCAGTTTTCAGTTTTTTTTATTAGGACAGTCTGAAACAAATGCTCTGAATAGCCTTTCACTAGGTTCTGCCCCCTGAATAATAATCTCTGTTGTGTTATTATGTGTGAAAATAAAGGGTACACACATTTTTTTTTCTTTCCCTCTCTCTGTCTCGTTGCATTCAGGAAACCTCGAATAGCAAATTTTGCACCGATGGCTGAGTTGCAATCGCAGTTACAAATGTACGAACACTACACTTTCATAATAACGCGGTCCAAATGCTTCAAAAGGCGCGTAGGGTCTGCTCTAGTGAACTTGAATATGTGGTCCTTGGTGCATAAAGTAAGCATAAGGCCAACTCTATAGCAATGAGGCTTTGCTGAATGAAATGAAAAGCCTAAGGCATCAGAGTTAATACATTAACACAGCGGAGGACTAGCAGACAAAAACACTGAGAAGTGGAATAGAACAAATGGTAGAGAACAGTAGCGAAATAATAATCATGCTGGCTTTTATTTTGACAAGTCTTTCACACTGAAGTGGTGATCATAAGTTATAGTCTGAAGGTGTAGCTGTGTAACGTTTAAGGCAGAAACAAATGAATAGAAAAACGGCAGCATGGACCCTCTGATACCATGCGGGGCTCCGCCAGAGGCTCTCACCATATAAAAATCATCGCATAAACCACTTTTGTGGGAGTGATTCCAAAGTATCACAATATTATCATATCTATTCACTGCTAGCATGATGCAAATAGGCTCAACGGCATGCTTGCCTCTACAAAACTCTCCCACCGGGTTCTAATAAAACAGTACAATTTCCCACTCTCTCCTTCTCCCTCGGAAACGTACCAGTCTGCAGCCCTGTGATCCACGACAGACAAAATGAGACGCAGCAGCTACAACAGAACTGAGACACAGTCAGTATTCCCTGCGCTCCTTGAATAGATAATGCTTTTCCTTCACATTCCTTTATTCTTTCAAAAAGAATGCATCAGAGGCCAAATATTAATTCTTCTCGTCATATGGAGGAGCTACGCAAGTGGCATACTAGGATGGGTTTTTGAATGATTAAGGGAACACATAAAGGGTTTCTTGTGGCGCTTTGAACTTTCTGCAGAGTTCTGAGAACTCTCCACTTATTCCCCACTCTGCAGGAGACTTGATGTTAAAAGACAACATTAATGAAAGCCCTGTAACAGGTAGAGACAGAGGGATTAATGCAATCTAAACACAGCAAGCCTCTCAGAACTGGCTGCGGCTGGCAGGTGAACGGGGAACCACTTTTCCTCACTTTTCCTCTGTCCTCCCACCATGAATCTCCTTTAAAGAAATGCCAATAGATCTGATTGCCTAATTCTCTATTCCCTCCCTCCCTCCCTCCCTCCCTCCCCAGGCCCGTGAAGATGCACGTGTGGGGGAATCACTTCAAGGAATGACATTGACTGGGGATGTGCTGACTTGCACCACTGTTTGTCTTTTGATGTGAGAGATCAAATCAATGTACACGGCGTTCTCCAAGCAATGCGCAGGCAGATTAGCATTAGCCCGTAGGTGCCTCCTTGCCCTCGATCATTAGCGTTTACGTCCGGCTCTCCAAATAATCGGGATTTGCTCGGTGCTGTTGTGCACTGCATTAATAGGTGCAACAAAAAAAAATAACATAACATTCAAGATGGACAGAGATGTAAAATCGTCCACATGAGGCTTAGGTCACAGATATACTTGCTTTTAACTATACGTTTACATGCACATGATGACTGCCTTGTATTTCCTGCATCCAATTGGAGCGTTGGTTATGCACAGAGTCAGAAATTAATGTCAATCATGCACAAGCTGCAATAAGCCCATGAACAGTAGGGGCAGGTTAGGAGCAGCATGGGGATGGTAGCAGATGCCTGTTGCTAGCTGAGGGTGACGGCAAGCCACTCTGCTAAACAGCCTGGCCCAGTGTGTGTGTGTGTGTGGTGTTTCTTATCATTAATATATTGCATTGCCAGAACAAGACCAATATTATTCTCACTCATCATCATCACAACGTGCTTGATTTAGACACATACAATGGGGATCTCAGGATTTAAAAATTAGTAACCTCCTCATGTGTAAACCATGTATAAACCAACCATCATGCAAATTCAGAATTTCTGCAAGGTCTGAGTTTTCCGATGCGACCTCTACTGACATCCTCCAAGAACGCGCGTAGTATATAGGCAAATATTTTTTTTAATTTACATTGACGACAATCTACGCAAATGCATGGTTATAAAGCAAGTATACCTCCAGTCTAGCATCTACAAAAGCCATAGACACCGGCTGACACTTACATTTGTTATTGGTGTGAGCCGCGTTATTTGTCACTGGTCTGGTGTGCAATGGTGCCTTCACATGGAAAATACCACGATGAGATCTCCTGAGTGCTTAAGTCAGATGGATTGAATGCTCTTGAACACTGATAAAGGTTGATTTCAGGTTGTGCCAACATTATTGTGGGCAAACTAATGCAGAATAATTGTCATATTTTGTCCTGTCAAAGCCCAGAACAATGGCATCGTTAACGCTCAAAGTTTGCCTTTGCGTCACCAGTGAGAAATTAGACCGTTGTATCAATATTTGTGTGTATTTGGATTTTGCATACCTTCTGATAAATGCGCATCCTAACCGTCCTGTCGGTGTTAAAACAGAGGCACTCAAACAATAATTGTGTAAAGAAACTATTAAGGGGTGCAACTTTGAGATTAAGAAGGCATAAGGATCTTGGCAGTGCATTTCTGCCACATTTGAATTCATGCTGTTTGCCTGTAACTTCATGCTAATGATCAAAGTTGGAGGGGGGGGATTCTCCTGAGTGCAAGTTATGAAGATGAGATGAGGAGAGAGTGTTAATGGGAGAGGGAGAGAGAAACTGCTTTGCTGCCCTGCTTTGAACACTTTTACACTTTCCAACAAGCTTTGTTTTTTAATTGGCTGAAATTAATCTTAGGGATGTAGATGCCTGATTTGCATTCATTAAAACCCAACCAAAAGAAGTCATGCTTAATTCCAATCAAATTTGCTTAATTATGCATGGCGAGATATTCCCAAATGAGCTGTGGATTTTTGTTAGACCTTTTTTTTTTGTTTCCTATAGCAAATAAAATGTAATGAAGCTGTCTTTTTGTGTTTTACTGAATGTTGAGGAGCATATGAGGAGCACCTTGAGCCTGGGCTGAAAACAATATTACTGCTAAAGTAATTATAAGAATCTGCATTTTTCATTGTTAATTGTGGATGTCAGCATCATTAATTTTAATTTACGGCAGGCAATAAAATTAAGAATACTTTGTGCTGATGTTTTAAATCATGCCTGTGAAGGGGACACATAATGCAACTTAAATCTCAAGTAGATATTGATTGGGGTGGATGGTCTTTTCTATGAATCTTAAATAGGCAGACGCTGGGAATCTGCTTGAGACTTCACTTTTACGAGTTAACTCCGGCACCAGATATCACAAGTGCAATACAATTAAAGAAGTGTCAGCTTATGCACGCAGGCATGCACGCGTGTGCACACACACACACACACACACACACACTTAATCAGCAAACTGCATAACAACAGAATGATGTTGAACCGGATAACAGTCATATAGGAGCGAATGCAAGACAACATAATCTAACCGTGACTAACTTCGGCGTGAAGAGTTTAGAATAAATATCCAAATGAAATTAATCGGCGTCGTGCTACCTTGTTTCGATATTTTGACAGTCATATTAATTAGATTGTCTGACGCTGTAAAGCTGTTTGTACAGACAGAAATGAAAGCGGAGTGGAGGAGTTTGAGGTGCAGGGCTGTACAGTACATGGTCTATGGGGGATGACATTATGTGTTTCTGCTCCAACACTTGATTTATAGCTTCATTTGGACCACGTTTGTACGAAACACATCCTGCTGCTGCAGAGGCTTTAGTGCATTGTAGTCTGAAAACAAAGGAAGAATAAAATTGATCTTTCTGGACACACACAAAATCAATGAATGGCTATTTCCTGTTCCATGGCATGTTAGTCCAACTGACTTGCTCAATCCTTGAACTTTCCTTGTGTCCTCACTGCCAGAGAGGAAAGGTCTTCAGAGTTCAGTGGAAATTTAAGATGATGTCATTTCGGATCCTTTAGATCAGAGAATTTTTGTTTACACTCATGGTCCTGACCCTTAAAAAGAAGACATTAAAAGGGCAGTGGGTTCATATCTAAGCTATTGTTTGCTTATTATAACAGACGAGCATTTTCCATATTTTAAATTGGTATTCTGTTAAAATAATATTGAGCTAACTCTTACAGCCGAAGAGGAGGAAAAACAATCAAAACAGAGCCGTATTCATGCATGTCTTGAAATGTGTGGATGATTTGTTGAAATTCCACATGCTTGACTATTATTCCAGAGGATGTGTTTGTACCTGTTGTACAATGCATGCTGTTCTCCTACAAGGTGATTGTGTTTCCAACACAAAAAGACTCGACAGTGATGTTCAATTGTTCTCTTTCAGGCTGGCTGTTAGCCAGCAGCTCCTTCATGACACATGGAGCTGGTACACTATCAGCTCCCTTCTCCTCTTCCTGTCTGCTTTCCTGGCGGTGACTGAAGCAAGTCACTCTAATGCAACAATGATGGTGATTTCACTCTGCTTATCGAAGCGAGTAAGTACTTAAGCAGCTGCTTGTACTTTGATCCAATTTACTTCCTGAATGTGTGCTTCCTCATGCACAGTAAACAGGCCTGCCTAAGTTGTCATTAGTTCAAAGCCAAGGCAAATAGTTCACATGATTATTGTTTGCTCATTTTTTTCTTTTTGTTCTGCTTTGTACGGTAGCTCTGTTAACAGGAGTGAGTTAACTTTACTGACAGGCCCTCTCCATATGGGGCGTATTTCAGGTATCAATTTGTACGTTATGGCGATGGCTGTAATTCAATATTGCCGGCGGAGCTCTGGAGGTGGAATGGAAAAGCCATAAGTTGAACGCTGCAACCTTTAACATCATTGTGCGCTTGACTCATCCCCAAGGACAGGACAGATAAAAGATGATCAGTAAGAAAATTGATAGCACTGATTTAATAAACATCCTCAAAATGATCCCTGTGACCTGCAGGTAGCGCGGCAGTCACTCGTACTTCGCCTGGGTTAAAGAATCAAGTGAGATGATTCATTTGAGTGACTGAGGTAGTTGAGTTTGATGGATCATTCCTAAAAGCATCATTGCTAATCTTCAGCTCCTCTTTTTTAGGTTATTCACAGATCAGTGAGTTTTCCGGCTAATCCTGGACCTGACGCTGCTCTTGTCTGTGTACATGGTATTCATCATACGCTGACAGGGAGAGTCCTTCAGACGACAAATAACCTTCAGAGAGGGGAGGCAGGCAAGCAGTAGGTGTGCAGTTATTTTGGATACATTTCACAGTGGAGTAGGAAAGCTGCATGGGGAGATGTATGGTGTCCTTGTTGGGTGCGGAGAGATGGACCCCTCTCCGTTTCCTAGCATAATCATTCTGAGCCTCAGCCATGCCTTCGACAACTCAATCAGACAGCCCTCTACCTGTAAAGTGGCTGGGTTGATTTGATTGCCATTTTTATTGGATCC
Source organism: Centropyge bicolor (assembly GCA_037975185.1). Classification (NCBI taxonomy): domain Eukaryota; kingdom Metazoa; phylum Chordata; class Actinopteri; family Pomacanthidae; genus Centropyge; species Centropyge bicolor. The sequence goes on along the minus strand of JBBMOC010000003.1, from coordinate 14,771,122 downwards.
CGGTCACATAAATCAAACCAATGGGGACGGCTGTACAGACGTGACCACTCGTCATTCGCTAGTAGCCTTGGAAACATTGTTTCGGGGGCCGCGTGGCTGTCATCAGAGGTAAATCAGGGGCCTGAAGTTTCTTTCCTCCAACACAGGAGCATGGAGTTAAATCATCTTGAAAATTGATGTCACTGTGCCCAAGTGTTTTCACCTATCCCTTGGATAGAGTCCCATCAACTGGTGACAATGTCAGCACTTTTACCCTTCTCTAAAAAAAAAAAAAAGAAAAAAAAAAAAAGGATGTTTCCTGTCCCGGGGCCTCGAGGCCTGTTGTGGCTGATAAGAGCTGTTAGTTTTGACCTTTTTCATGACTGATTTTTGTCTGCTTGTTTAAAATGTAATAAAATGTTTCGCTGCCAATCCAAACTTTAAAGCCAATTTGCTGCCAATTTCTGATTCGCCTCAGTTGCAATCAGAACAACCAAATAAGACATTTAGGTCGTTTGCATAACACAAGTAACGTATCCTGTAAAATAAAGTAGGCCCTCCGTTCTCAGTGACAAACTCTGAGACCCTGTCTTTGAAACTTAATACATTGTTCATCGCTAAGCGCTGTCTGGTGAGCTTTTGATTCAGTGTGAACTGATTAAGTCTATCATGTCCACCAGCGCTTACAGTGGGAACATATTAGATTAAATACAGGTAGCTAATTTCCTCCTCTGCATGGGTGAGTGGGAGTATGAATGAAAGTGATGTAAAATTAATTTAGACCTCTAAAATTTTGATCACGCCGAGGCTATTTTGGTTCTCATGATGACAAGTAATAGGAGGTTGTTGCTTTCTAACCTCACAATATTACCGCGTTTGCCTATAGGGCTTTCAGGATCAATTTCATTCAGCATAAATATCACTTGATCTGTAAAACAAATTAGAAATAATAAAAGCAATAAAAATGCACCCAAGCTCTATTGAGATGTCCCTCCTAGCCATGTGTCAAGACTGAAGACATTAATGATACACGGAGGAGAGAAAATTACCATCTAGGATACGTCCGAACCAGTAAACTGGTAAACAAGCTGGCCGTTAGGAGTGGGGATGATTTGAATCAACAAGGGTGAACAGATATGGATACTCGGCGCATTAGTGTTAATAGGAATAGATTATGGAGGGATTTCGTGGAGTGACCTTCAGTGCACTAATTGAAATAGTATTCCGAGTCAGCAGTGGAGTAATCAACTTAAACACAGAATCATAAATCATCATGAATAGCGCTGTCACAACCAAGCCATTAGCCTCGTGTTTTTTCCCCAGCAACCTCATGAAAATATCTGCCACACCGATCCGTAGGTTAATAGGAACAGAAATGGCATTTAGAGTCTATTTGGATCAAATGTACTGTGAGCTTGAAAGTAGAACTTTGCTAATTTGCAGGTAATTTGAATTGATGTAGTAAGGGTTGAGGATAGTTCAGGCAACGAGTCAACACAATAACTCTGGAAAAGACGCGAGAGCTCGGCGAAACACCACTTCCTCTCTGCTGCATGGAGCCCAGCAGTGGCTAGATATGTTATCAGGCAGAGGTGAGGTAATCGTGTTGGCTTGGCATGACCTTTGTCTTCTGTTATTAATTATGGCCGACAAAAACACAGTAAATTGTGGGAACTTGCTCTCTCCAACAACGCACAGGGAGCAACCTGTGTAATCATTGCACCATTCACAACAAGCCCTGGTTTGTGTGTGATACTGCAGCTTGTTCGCAACTGCACCCTTTATTAGCTCTAATTCACATAATGCAAGTTTATTTACTTATTATCACTTAATGCCACATTCATTTCAAGCATAAATACAGAGTGCTTTGTCAAAGTTTACAACATCTATATTATTATCAACAAGTGCTCTCGCAGCAAATAGCTTTTTAATTGCGACTAAAGTGAGCGAATTAGATTCTAAACAGTCGGTTAGTGTCAGTAAAACGTCTTTCACACAACAATACCCAGCAAACTTGTCAGAAATGCTGATAAGAGGGCCGATCCTGAGCGCTTACACGGCATTAATCAAATAGCAGGTCTAATTAAAAGCGCTTTAAACAAAGCTTTTTTTCTAAATGTTGCTCAGGTATGGCAATAATTTTTGATCAGCCAAGCCTGGAAGACAAATAATTAGAACTGCCACGGCGGCCTGATGAGTGATGTCAGCATCTCCGAGTGACCTTCCCCTGCTAATTAATTTTCATTCCAGGGAAAAAAGACCCCGTTGTTGCACATTATTAATTGAGTTCATGAAAAGATGCACCTGATTAATTTTTGTTGATAATACTTGTCATTCTGGCCGCCGTTCGTAATCATTTTATGGGTTTTCATCTTAGTGTTTTTCAAAGTTGATCTAAGTCATCTTTACTGGAGATTAATTTGTCCAAAGTAGAGCTGCCCTGTCCCGACAGACAGCGGGGCTCCGGTCTATCTCACCCACAAGCCTGGTGAGCACATGGTTTTGTCTTTATCAGCGTTTGTTTATCCTTATTTACCCTAGCACATTTATAGTGGGCACATTGGGAGAGTAAGTGAGAATAATTAACCTTACCAATTAATGATTAACTTTTATTATCAAACCATGTTATGAATGTATAAAAATGCCACTGCAGCATTAAATTCAAGTTAAGCTGTTTATTGCTGGTTATGTTACACGTCTCATGTATTGAGGTAATTAATGTGTGCAACACAGTAGGAAATACTAACAAGAATGCAACAAACATAAAGGCTGTTTCCTTGAGTGTCAAACAATATAATAACCTTATATTGCTTAATGTGATGTTCTTTAATTTTTATTTATGGCTCAGTCAGTCTCTCAATTATAAGACTATAATGAAGACAAATTTCGAAACTTCTGGTAAATTTTGACAACCAACCAACAAATCACAAATAATACAAGACCCACAATTTCTGTTGGTTTTAGGTTTATCTCTACAGAAAATAGTTTTATGCAAACTAATATAAAATGACCATTCACAATCCTGAGGCTCAATTATTCTTGGGATTTTGTGAAATGTAATCTGATTTCAATCTAGCTGGGCGTCCAGCCTGCAAACAAAAAAAATGTAAGTGGAAGGGAAATATGATCCAGGAAGCCCGATTTGAGTAATAGATCGATGAGTTTGAAGGCTTATCAGATGCCAAAACACTGCACGGTGGTTTATAATACTGCGAGACTGGATTTTTACGACTCAATCACAAAGGCAAACTTTAGAATTACCATGTTCAAGTTACACCGCCGGGTGATGTTGTGGCAAAGAGCTGGGCTGGGCTCAACTACACCGGTAAGACGACCTCGCGTTTTTGCCTGCTTTGCCAACACGGTGGCCTCATTCTGACTGGTGATATGATGGAGTTCAGGAGGAAGCCGGCACCGTGTGAAACTGATGTGCTGGTGCGGTCCACACAGCTTTTTCCCTAAAGCTGGCAGCAGCCCTCGCTTCTACTGTCAGGAGCTTTACTATTTGTCATTGAGGCAGCAAAGATTCTTTTTGGGGAAACGTAAACTGTGTAGGACAGTTGGGTTGAGGTCTGATAGCTGAATACAGTATCTGCTACACTGGTGTTGTTGCTCTCTAAACTCTATGAGTGTGAACTTATATTACCTGTTAATGAGTGCATGACGTGATTGTCACATCAGCGTTGGGGAGCAGCGTGCCAACATCCTGGAGCCAGGAGCAGAGGATGGACTGCAGTGATGAGGTGCTGCAGCTGCTTCACTCAGGTAATCCCAAACACTGCAAATTTAAAGCATGTCGTAACATTAGGTTGATAGTATCACCCATATCACACACTCAGCTGCGCACATGCTCATTTCTTTTGCTGAAGTAAGGCCCACTTGCAAGTACTTTAAACTTTCCACTATGGCAAGTCTACAAAAGAGTCACGTAACACTTACAAACATATCCATCATTATCAGACAGCTAAACACAAGGGGAAAACATGTATTTAGATAATATACAAGTCCTTAAATGACTGAATGAATAATGTTAAGAAAACAACAGTAGCTCTGACTTCCAATAAGTCATCCATCGATCTATCTATCTATATATCTATTTATCTATATATCTATATCTTTATCTATATATCTATAAGATATATATTTCTGACCAATCAGGAGCGACCATAATTATAAAGTTAGAACTAGTATCCTTCCCTACCAGTGTTAATTTTGCCAACATAAACTTAAAGAAAAAGAAAACAGAAATGTCATTGACACTTTATTATTCATGTTAATTCCTGTACAATACGTCTAAAAAACTTTGCTTGGTGTCCAGTCTAGGTCGGCCTCCGTCATTTCATAAGCTGGTTGACCTGCAATCACGCTAGTTTTTATTTAGAAAGCTAGTTAACCATTTGCATTTATAGCTGTTAGCTTATAGCTGATAGCATTATCATTTCGCGATCGTAACCACTTAATCAGACATGCTACCAGCTAACCATCCCATCAGATCTATCAGATCACAAGAGGAAATCTCACGCATTGATAAATATTTCTGTGATCCATTTTTGCTGTTTACCTTTATCTTTAAAATCATTCACTCTGTAGTATACGATGATGAAATAAAATAAACACTGATTAATCACGAGCAGGTTAACCCATTTTCACTGCGCTCCCTCTTTGCCTGTAGTTTACCAGCTAAGCCAGCTAATGTTAGCCAATGGGGAAATAGCGACTTTAGAAAGCAAAACACAGCATATTCAGTAACATTACTAAACTCTCTTACTTGCGGTTATGAAGAAAGGGAGATGGTGTCGAAAATGATGTCCTTCCGTCTCACCGCTGCGACCCAGGCCATCTGATGCATCTTTGGTATTTCCTCAATCAGCTGTTCATAACCTCTTTTCCAAGTGGGAAACCGAAAAAAAAATCTTACGTTGAGTTCAACTTCTCTGCCATTTCTTTCGTGTGACTTAGTATGACAGCCTTTCACACGAGTGTCAAAGATATCAAAAATAAAGATATGCCGCACGTGAAGACGATGCTAACTGTTGAATGATTTACATCGCGTGACCCTCCAAAATGGTGATTCGACCCACAATGCACTGCGGATGTCACAAGTGTTAGGTCACCTGACAAAGACCGATTAAATGTGTTGGCCAGGTTTAGATGCCCTTGTTAGAAAATACTAAATTAAAATGGGCCTAACAGTTAAGCTGTTATGATTTTCTTTTGATGTCTAATCAGTATTGGAGCTTTTTTCTTGCAGCTTGTAAATCATTTGTTGTACAAATTTACTGAAAATAAACAAGAATCTGTGAAGGACATGATTATGTATTGCACCTTTTCTCACAAGCCTTAGACATTCATATTTATTATACAAGAGTAATATGGTACATTAATTTAAACAATAATAATTTTAAAAACACATAATTAAAGGTATGTTTACAATAGTTTTTACAGCCATGACAAACATCCTTTTGAAAAATCTATTACAGTACAACAAAACTGTCAAAATTCGTCAAAAGACTAAAATGTAATAAAAAATGCTTGTCAAAATTAACACTGTTACCTATCTTTACATGGCATCTGACAGTTTCTTAATTTGTGGTAGGTGTGGCATCGTAACCCATAGAAAAACTACTTGAATAGCGTTGCAATTTTCTGGTAGAAAAAAAATCCCTCGTAGACACTGTCAAAGCCACGCAGATGAGGAAAGTGGAATATGGGCTGAAGCTAATTTGAAGACTTTTGGTTAAATGTTACATGTATTATTTTGGTAAAACATCTTTATGAAAAAAGAGCTCTAACTCTAAAAGTAGGTTGTAGGTTTAAAAGTACAGAATACAAAAAAGAAATACTGCTACTATGATGGTACAGTACAACAGTAAATATTACCAATATATTTTGCTGGTACAACCATTATGGTACCATCATGGGCCTGTGATATTAACATGTTGCCAAGCAAGTATCCCTGCAATACAGTGATGCATATTGTCACTATCAGTATCTTTCATGCTGGCAAACTTTCTCTAAACCCTGAAACTAGTTCCTTTCCCCACAGCGAAGGAGCACCTGTGAAGTTGTGAGGGAGTTGATGGCGAGATCGTGTCACCTCATGCAGTGAAAATATAATCACCCAATAAAGTATCATGAGCCATAAAGGTGAATCAACACCTCTCTGACACAGTCTCAACAAAAATGTTATATTTTAAGTTTCACCAAGTTCAGATTTACGAGCTCTTGTGCTTGGTGGCGTTATATCGTATGGGGGCTATATTTTCTGGTCACTTGACTGTAAAATGTATGTATTTGAATTTTGGCCAATATTTTATCGCATCGTCTTTGCATCTTATCGTCCTCACCGAAGCTTCAGCAAAGCAACAGATTTTATTTTATAACTGGAATAAACTGTCCTGTTCCCTGACATTAGTGCGATGCTGCTTTGTCAGATCTGTGATGAACAGGAAAGAAAATGAAACAGTGAAAACACATAAACTGTAAATCATCTAATGCTACACACCAGACTTTTAAAATCACAGTCCTCCTTAAAGCCTTTTGTGCTTTTTGCTTTCTGCTCTCGCGTTGCAGTGATCAGAGTCTATTTATTTTTTACCAAACCACGAGTGGGAAAGTCAAGACTTAGCGGAGGTCAAATAGCACAGAGGTCATCACCTGGAAAAGAAAACAATGCCACTTCAGGTTTGCAATATTCAGCATTGCATTACCCACGTTTGACAACTTAATGAACTTACAGAGGCGTCAGTACCCTTGCCTAATAAAGTATTAAGTCCCACACAGTTTCAGCCTTTTCACAACAGATTAGTTTAACTTCACCCACCCGACAATATATCTGCAACATAGAACCTTTTATTTCTATGTTAGCTGGCGACCTTAACTTTGGCCAAGCTGATCAGAGTGACGGGACCCTGCTGCTGCCGGCTCCTCTCTGAATGTCCTGGTGGTCAGCGGGACATCTAACACCAGAGTGGCTCGAGAGGAGCCTGTGCTGACAGAGCTCAAAGTAAAGCTCAGCAAACACACAGTAAGTTGGTTTAGCTGGTACAGCAACTTGTGGTCCATTTGGTCTAATATCTCTCACAGTCACTATTCAAATTCAAAAATCGCGTGTAGATATACAAACTTCACCATACAAGGACGAATTCAGCAAAACTGTAGGCCTACTGCAAATGGACACATAGTACTAGGATGTACCTTGTGCCTTGTCTGTTAATATATAAAGTTATACACCACGATCAGTACTCTGATCTGTGCCATGATCCATTATTTGCAGTACAGCATAGCCAGTACCATGATGCTTCACTCGTACCAAGACACAGCCCAACATGGTAAAAGAAAATTCATTTATCGTACCCTTGTACTTTTTTAAATTAAATGTTGGCTGAACAGAATTCATACAAACTTGTTGTAACTGTGTGGAAGGTTGTTTTGCTACTGGCAATAGAAGTAATGAGGGATTTGTCCAAATTTGTATTGTTGGACCTCTACAGCTGATGGAGTGCAGGCAAAAAGTTGAAACTTGTGAATGAGCTGATTAAGTTAGTGTAATCAGTGTCTACATAGATAACATTTATTAAATTAGTTGTTTTGCAAAGATGAACAACTGCATCTATAAACCACAGAGCTTAGAACCAGTGCTCACTTGAAGACATTATAGGGGATGTGGTACGTGCAGTACTTTTGTAGTATATATTACTTTGTTAAAATCGTTTACTGTACAAACTGTAATAGTTGTACTACAGGTCATCTGATTGTGGCTAAAGGGTTCAGTCTAAAGAATGTTCATTTTGTGTTCATTCATCATCTTTTAGAATTAATGAAACGATAAGGATCTTAAGGATGAGGGTTATCTGATGAGTCTCCATGTTTATGTATGTTGAGCTTCATGAATTTCAAGTCAGGTCTCAGGATTTTTCATTTGTCATTTTACTATGTTGTATCCTCTTTTTACCTTTAGGCTCTTGAAACAGAAACCTCAAAAATTCATGGCAGGGTTTTTTTTTTTGTTTTTTTTTCACCTTCTTGTTCTTAATGGAAAATACCTTTACAGCCACAAAAGCCTGCATTTGTATGATAAGCTACAAATGTAGAGAGGTGTCTGAAAATCCATTTAGAATTAATAATACCAAAACCATTCTGCTTAATGAAAAAGTGTAATTTATCTGAAGAGGCTCAGAGACGTCTTTGAAATGCAAGATGTCACTGAGCTGGTATAAATGCAGGCTTTAATGGACACATTGACGGTGGTGCAGCATTGTTCTTGACTATAGAAAATTATGTGAATAGCTTTGCTTGTCATTGTTGTGAAACTATTAATAGATCTGTAATTATGGTGGGCAAATTGTTGATTTTTTTTCTCCTCTGTGGTATTTGATATGCTCAGCACAATGAGGAGATGAATTAGGACTAATAAACAGGTCTCATGATTCTGTCTCTAATTGGAGGATCATTATATCTCTTCCAGAGAGATGCCCACAGCTAAAGCCTTTAACAGCACTATTTCAAACAGGACACAAAGGCCTTAATGAATACTCCTGTGACTTCGCACCATCTCTCACAAAGGGAAGCACATATTCTGTTTTTATCTTACACATAGTTTCCTGTAATTGTTGGATTGAGGTGCAAGATCAACCCCACTTCCCTTGGAAATCACAATAATTATACCGAGGTTGTATTTGGGTTAAAGAGCTAAAAGAGCGTTTGAAGATGTGTTAGCAACTTGAGACGGCAGCGGCATCCTACTGTAGTAACTTTAGAGTAAACCTGGCGTATGTGTGTGTGTGTGTGTGTGTGTAGCTGAATATTTAAAATAAGAATTGATATTGCTGTGGTGTCATTTCAAATGTTTTACAATGTCCTTACATGCATACTTATGCATCGCCATTACAACACAATAAGGAAAATAAGGAGAGCAAATGTAATGCACGCTCGGGGAACGTGTTGAAATCTCCGGGTGCCATTTGCTCCCATAAGTGTAGCTGATAGAGTCATTAGAGAGCTGCCGCTGCTCGGCTCTGGGGTCTCTCTCCTGTAAATGGCCCTGTTGGATGGGTGAACAACCTTCACATGGCTCCGTGGCCTCAGAGCACTTCACTAAAGCTAATAGGTCATAGCTGCAGAGATGGGTGACAAAAGCACGAGTGTTAACAATGGATAATGTGAGAATGGATTGCAGTTATCTAGCGCTTCCTCTGCCTCTGCCGATCCGGAGCGTTTGACATTGCATCGAGCGAATTTCACCGCGTATGTCACGTTGTTTTTTTTTTTTTTTCTCCGACTGCAGCGACAGCAAGGTTTTAAGATTTTTTTTTTTCTTAACATCATGCGCGTGACCTCCATGCTAATGGGGGAGCCTCTTCTTTATCTATTAGCGACTGACGTGATCACCCCTCGGACGACTGGAAAACCAAAAGTGCTGAAATCGTCTAAATGACGAGCTGAAGGATCTGCGGGGTTTTTTGCATATCACACCTCCTCTATGGCTTTAAGAAAAAGGGTGAAAGAGGTCAGCTCAATATGCATATAATTTGGGGTTACATTCGAAGTTTGGGTTTTAAGCTTCTTGATGAAAGACAGCTATGAATAAATGTAATCTTTTCTCTCACATATGGTCATTTGCTGAGGGCTAGGAAAAAAGCCTTTGTATGCGCTTTTGCTATTAATATTCCTTATTACTGTTCCTTGAGGTTCATTGTCCTTCTGAAAAACCCGAAATGATTGAGAGACGTCGCTGATTTCAGATATTTACAGACAGACGTAAAGTTATTACGGATTTCGTATTATCCAGCGAACAATCACAAAACAATATTGTCACTGTCATGTTTTCTGCCCTCGGTTTGTCATGGATGGATGTATGGGAAAAGTTTAGGCGACACCGGAGGAACTTATTTGTTGAGCAAGGGAAAATACAGCGAGGCGAGGGCAGACTGTCAAAGGACTGAACGCCATTCATCTGCTAACCTGTTCAAGGTGTGCCTGGTTGATGTCCTCCTCCTTTGGTGGGGAACATATGTCCACAGCAGCTGTGCCACCGTGAATAGGCAGTGATTGTGTGCTAGCTAACTGCATTCCTGGGCGCCAGGCCAAGTCTGAGTGGAGTGAGCTGTCCCATTTTTGATACGAGCGTCTCCTGCGTTCCACCCGATTTACATGTCTCTCTTTCCGTCGAACTAGTGGCCGTTCGCTCCGGCCAAAATAGCACCTGACTTAGATTTTTTTTTCTTTTCCAGACGAAAGATGCTGAAGAGGTGATCCTGAGATGTATTTCAGATGAGGTGACTTGAACAGGTGCGTTACTATGTCTTTCCAGTGACACAGTTTTCCAGAGCTACACTACAGATTCCCATGATGTGACTCTTGTTCTCTTGATATATGATACAAGTTTGATATAGCTATTTCTGTTTGGCATGAGGAATGACTGTAGGTGGAGTTTATATATATATATATATAAATATAAATTTTTTCAGTTTGCACAAGTGAAAGCTTCATGCGACACCAGATAACCTCGCTGCAGCTGCGACACCTACATGACTTAACGACCCAAAATAATTGCATGACAATAATCAGAGCCAGGCACGGCCGAGCACTTCATCCTTGGCCGCTGTCGCTACTTTCAGACATGGCGTTCATCCTCCCTGCAGTAAACCCAAACACCTGTAATTGTTATCAGACACTTGCGCAGGAAAGCGGGGCCTGTAAAGGCAATCTAAATGTAAACATTAAAAGGCTGTTGCGAAATGGAAATCTCATTTCTGTCCAAGCCCGATGTCTGATCACAAACAAACAATAGACAGTGCAATATTTCTCCGTCCTATCGCGGACCTCCATCCCACGAGGAACAAGGTCAACAGAAGAGCTCTGAATGGGATGGTGATCCCAAAATAACAATCCCAGGCCACCAACAACCCCCCCTTCTCTCTTAAACAACACAATCACACAATCAAAGCCCCACTGCCTTTCCCTCATTGTTTAATTTCTGCTGGCTATCTTAGATATCTCTGCGGCTGTTCTTATCTTTGACCTTCAGCTTGTTGCTTTGTCGTCGTCTCCCCCCACCACCACCACCCCCCACCTCCTCCACCAGCACCACCACCCCTCCACCCACCTACCTGCTCCCACCCCCACGCCAGTGTGCTGCGACCTTCAGAGGGGTGTCATTACTCCCTGACCCATTTGACGATCCCCTCATGTGGAATGTGCATATGCCGAATCGCTGCGGATCTGCACAGTATGGGGTGAGGTGAAGTACTTACAGAAATATGACTTGACACGCTTTATCAAATGGGGAAAGATGAAGACGAAACAGCTGCTGGTGCTGTCGTAAGCAATCTGGCCGTGATTGAATAAAAGTGTCAGGAAAAGGGCCGCTTGATGGTCTTTTGTTCTCCCCCATCCAGCTTGATGTTAGTTTGAGCTGTCAGGAGGGAATCACAGCTGGGTGATTTATCAATACTTGGAGTGACCTTGCAGCCACACTGCTGCGTGCGTGCACGTCTGTGTGTGTGTGTCTGTATGTGTGTGCGTGCACAAGCTTGTATCTGTGTGTGGCTCTCCTGGATTAAAAAGACACAAAGTGGAATATTTTCAAAATAGTTGGCACACAGAGACAAAGACTTGGCTTGACTTGGAACAAAACTCTCTCTTCTCTTAGACACAGTAAGTGGATTGTTCTGCCAACACGATAAGGGCATTTTTTTCTCAACATCAGAGCACTCAAAGTACCACCAGCAAATGTTTGGGAGAAGTGTGTCTCTTTTAACTAACGCTGCTTTTGAACAGGTTTTTCCCTAAATCTCTGTACTATTTTTTTTCTTCCTCCCTAACCCGTCCACACCATCTCTTCACCTCAGTACTTTCTTTGAGATGTACTTGGACAGCCTGTTTTCACAGCAGCCATTGACTGTCTCTGTTGTGATTAAGCAGATGTTTTATTGCAGACTGGAACAGTCATTACTGCCATAAACCCATCTGTGGAATTGCTTTTTATGCAAATTTACAAAGCATCTGCATAAATAAAGTTCTAATTAATACCTTTCTGCAAACCTCTGCACTCTTTGATTCCTAAGTGTTCTTAATTGTGTACAAGCAGGTAGAAAGTACAAATCAGTGCTCACAACATGAGAGGGTTTTGTTCTCCGTCTACACCGTTTGTTTGTGTTTATGGCTCTTTTAGTAGAACTGTGAATAAATACCAAATAAATGTCGTTGGGCGACACGTTTATAGATTTTTGAAAGCACGCTGCTCAGCTCTTATTTAAAGATATAGGTTATACTTATAAATAATTACATTCTGACAAGCCGACATGCTTAATTATTGACAAATCTTTGATTAAGAATGAGCTTAAAGCAAATCCAATCAAGGATAACATTTATGTAAAGATGCAGCGAGTAGCATTTTTTAGCCTCCCGTTGTAGGTTACAAGGGAAATAAAACAAAATCTGCTGCTACCGGTTGATTGGGAACTACTGAAGAGTAAAGTTTCCCCGAGAACATTAACGCTGCTTTATAGATCCCTTTGTTGTGAGGGTGCCAATGGAAGCTCATTAATTTCCCCAGGTTTTTAATAGGGAGTGTTGAACATGTGGCAAGAGTTGTCTTGGTGGGACCCTTATGAGTTGCACCTCTGCTGTTGAAGGGATGCAATGCTTTTTAATTGTAAAGGTGTCCTCTTGCTAAGTAATCAAGTGCTTTTTTGTTGTTGTTAAGAAAATTGTACCAACCTATTTGCTTAAGTGGCATGATTGATGATTTATTTTTTTAATTTCAATTTATGCACTTTTAATATGCCACATTGTGTCCGTCTGTTCTTTTTGCTCTAAACTGACCACAGTTCCCTTTGTTTGTTGCAACTGTACAATAAAAAGCATGAATAATTAATTTCCTGCTCATGATCTCTGCAAAAGCATGTTGTTTTAATGAACCTGACTCTCCGTTGCTTTAGTTTGGACAGCAAAGTACAGTAAATACAAAAAGCTAAAACGCCTTTAGAGTGAACTTGAACTTCCACTACCTCTGAAATGAGAAGAAGAAACGACATTTTGTGAATAAAGAAAGACTTTGTTTAATGATTAAAGGAGGCGTCTGGGCCATGAGAGAGGAGGAGGGGCCGTAGTCAAAAATGAAGAATGGCTTCAAAAAGTGTGATGGGATGAAGGCAAACTTGTCTGCATTTATCTTTTACTTTATAGGAATTAAGGAACAGTGTTGTTTTCCTAAGCCGGTGGATATACATAGCTTGTTCCTCTGGATGTTACTTTCAAATGTGAAACGACAGATCATCTTGAGTTGATTCACTAGGTGGCAGTGTCACTTTTTAAACCCATTAGCACTTGAATGTGTTATATAATAATGGTCAAGCATGCAGCTGAGAACTGGATTATCATGTTTATTTTGGGTTTTTAAATTTTTTTATTATTGCTTATATTTTATTCATGTAGACAGAAACACAACCCAACCATTGAAATTTGAATTAAATGTCACATTATAATTAATGTCATACCAACTGTACTGTATGTGGAAGTTACCATTCACTTTTTTTTTTTAAACTCTGACAGCTCTCTGCTAAAAAAAAAAAAAAAAAGACAGGAAAAAAAAAGAAAGTGCAAACACTCTGATGGAGTCTGTTTCCATCAACATTACAATGCAGGGCTGGGATATCTTATCCAGCACAAAATACAAACACAGGCTGTGCTCCTCTGTCTCTCTCTCATCAGCTAGTGAGATCTAGCAACTTTTAGCATAATGAATTTAGCAGGGATGCCTTCTCTACACAGTCCATCAGGCCTGCCATCTAGGAGATTAAATTATGTCTGTAAGCATTAAAGCTTTGATGCTGTATTTGGGCGGCATGCATGCATCCATTTGCAAAATTCTATATAACAAAATTAAAAACATGAACACCTATGGAAAAAGGCTTGGCACTAGCACTTAAAGCCAACCACTCCAAACAGTTTGCTGACTAATGCATTTCTAATCATTTCTGTCATCAATGTTAGCTACTGTGCAATAAGATTAATCAGCCATATGCAAAGCTCGGATCACCTTGAACAAGGCGAGAAGGAAGAAAAAAAAAAGGGAGATAAAAGGACTGAAGAAAGTGTCTCAGCTATTATGTATGATAAGCACACTATACAGAAATAAAGCACACCTGCATTATTCACGTTTCTCATGCCGTTGGTTTTGTGTCGGAGCGGCATTACACCGTTGTGCTCCCCTCAGCTGTGCTTTGGCATCTGTGCGTGGCCATCTCACTGCTGAATAGCTGCCTGATTATTCCAAATCTATGGGAATATTCAAACAAGGCCGATAATGCATTCTTCCATATGATTCTCCAGAGCTGGGACAGCTGTTCAGCAGCTTTCATTGCCATGTTCAGAAAGGGACAGATTTCTCTCTGCTCAATTAATAGGCCCCCCATTAAAAAAAAAAAAAAAAAAGCAGGGAGAAGTTTGAGGAATGAAGCAGATATTTAGTTTGTCTTCGGAAGAAAGGCTTCAAACAATAACCACCTCATATCTCGGACACATAGCTACACTTTAACTAAAATGATTGGGAAATGAATGTTTAACTTCATAATCAATGGCCACACAGGATTTCAATGGCTGTGCAGGGCAAACTGGGCTGATGTATTGAAATGTGCTTCTGCCAGCACACAAAGCCTGCTCTATATGAGGAGTGTCGTTTACATTGCCGGACGATAAATGTCAGTAACTTTGTCGAGAATCCAGTTGTCCAAATCAAACAGATTACAACCAGGTCAATTTCACAAAACCTGTCCAACCAAATGATAAAACTTTAACGACAAGAATTTGTCAGCTGCATCAGACAGGAGGAATTACAGGAGATCAGAGCGTCTTTGTTCGCTCCGCTTTCGGCCACACAGTGATCGGAGAATGCCGAGCGGAGCTGCTGCTGCCGCTGCCTTGTAAAGTTTCAACTGGCAGATGAATTCTTTCAGTCTGGCTCTCCCCCACCCCACCGCCCCTCATCTCTCTGTCTCTGTCTCTTTAGAACAACGAGGAGGTTGTCTGTCCAAGGGCACACCTGTAAGGTGCAGACCCTCGACAGGCTTACCTCAGTGGCCTCTCCTGCTGTACTCAAAAGGCAATTATTCCTCCCAGAAGATAGAGCACTGTCAACTTCAAACAGAGGACATTCTTTAGGCAGATTAGACTAAAATTATGTTTTATTATTTCGGCCCTGAAGAATGAATTGGACTCTATTTGGTCGTCTTTGTGGTGAAATCCAAGACAGTTTAAATGGCAGAGGTATGTTTGGAGTCAGGGTAATACTCTGGTGTCTTTATGAAAGGGCAACAGAGAGGATCAGATTAGAAGCTGAACAGCGAGAGTCTTTCAGTGCGGCTGTGCTATCATCTCTGTCTTCTTGTCCGTGCCTGTAGAGAGGTTAAATTAAATGGCTGTAATAAATGTTTTGGTCTTGCTGATGTGGTATGGCTGGCTATCAAACGAAAACACTGTGGAGAAACGGCATGGTGGAAGATCAGAGAGAGGAACAAATGGAGGGTGGGAGAACTATGTCAGCACATTACCAACATTAGAAACGGACTTGTTTTCACTTAAACCTCAATTATAATGGTGGCTCCAGAAACAATTATATTGATGAATGCTTTCTAAGTTACTGTAATTAAATTATTCCATTTAATTAACGAATTATATTGAATTTCTCCCCAGAGGACGGCATTAGCCTCATCTGCTGTTTTACAAACAGGAGTACTCTAATGTTGTGTGCTATGGAAATGATTACTAATGCCTAATGAAACTGTGTCAGATCAGATAAATGCTGCACAGAGTCAACAAGCCAAGCTTGTAACACAGCCAAACTTGAGACGAAATAATAAAGCCAAAGAAGAAATTATTGATTCTGGGTTGTTTTTTTTCCTTCAAGGGCGGGCTTTGTAAAGCTGACATCAAATAAATTATAATTCTGAGTGCCTATACTCTTTTAAAGAGAATATAGAAAGTCAAACAAAATACCTATTATGCATGCTTTTTAAAGTAACCGTCCTTGTGTCAGTGCACATGCCAAGTTTTTAATTTGTTATGAAAATAATCAGCGTTTTAAAAATTTACTTGCATGTGTCATCAGAAACACAGTCAGACAAAAAAAATCTTAATAGCACTAATTGAAGGTGTCAATAGATTGTGTTTCCACTCACCGGCTTTTGAAGGTAATTATACACAATATAAAACTGGGATGCATTAACAGTGTTACTTTGATGGTTCAGCAGTACAAAGCTACAGAACACAAACGCACAAGTGAAGTTCCACTGCAGCTGACCATTGCCCTCTGGTGGGAATGCCAAGCACCTGCTTGAAGACACGCTATATATAGAGCATTGTGTGTGTGTGTTTGTGTTTCTTGTGTGACACTGAATATCACAACATTTAGGATTATTCACAGATGAACATGGATGAGGTGGCTGCACGCAAACAGTCACACTATTAGTCATAATAGTTGCATGCGAACAAAGCAAACGATGATTCAGCCAGCTCACTGAAAGTTATTCCACCATTTCATAATAATAAAAAAAACGCACAGTGTGCCTACAGTAGCATGTAGTGTGCTCCATGTGTTTATTGTCCTATCCCCTCTTGGCTTGGCCATATTAGTCCATGTGAGAGCAGAGAGGAGTTGTGATGCTGTAAGCACATACCGTGCATTCTCTCTCCTCCGCTGTGCAGTTGTTGGGCATATTGTGAGGTTTTAATACGGGGGGATATGGAGGAGGGCTCGGCTCACATTCGCTGTACAGGAAGAGCCACGGCCAAGAATGACAGTTGCTCCTCTTGGAGCTGAGACATCCATGGATTTAGATTGCACTTTGAAAGGTCAGCACATGACAGGCAATCGGTCAGCTCCTAATTGGAATATCAGCAGACATTTGAATATGTTTTTTTTTCTTTAAAAAGCATTATGAAAAAATATGAATATGTGAGCGTTTTCTTCAGGGACACTCACTCTGATTATATTAGTAGTTCAGTAGTTAGCATCATCACATAATCGAGATAAAGTAAGGAGAAGCAAAATATCTAACAATAGCAATAATGATAATAACTTTTATCTATAACACTTTTTCATAAATAACATTATGGAGTGCTTTACATGGAAAACAAGGATAACACAGTAAAAGAAGGTTAAAAAATTAGTGAAATTAAAGTAAAAGTAAAAAGAGATCATAATTAAAACAAATATAACAAATCATAGTGAGTTAGGAGAAGGCAAAAGGATTTGAAATGAGGAAATGAGTTTCGCAGCTGAGCGGCCTGAAGAGCAAAAATCACTTATAAACTCTAAATATAAAGTGGATGGCTGTGATTTTTCAGTGTATGGATTGTAAAAGCAATATCTGATAGAACACATGCTGCATCGATAGTTTTATCAATATGTTCAGTTTTCATGTCCTCATCTAACCCCAGAGATACTCACATTTGAAACGTGTTTAGTCAAGCCTACCGTGGGTGCAGTTACAACATTTTAATCAGAGGACAGAAACTGCCTGAAGAAAAACATTGGATGGGAGTGGCAGTAAATGTCACACACACAAAAAAAAAATTACACGCACTGATTTTTTTTCCAGCCTTATACTGTAATGCTGCTCAGCTTTGTCCACGTCCGTGCCAACGTTGCTGTGGCATACCTGTGTTTCCAGTTCCAGCATGTTGCACTGGCAGTATCGCTGACATAAAGGGGTAAAGCTTCATACACCTGTGTGGGAAAAAAAACCAAACCCTGTCAAGTGAGTTCTGCTTTGTTAAGCTGAGGAATAAAGCTGCTGTCACCATGATCTCAAGAGGGCTGGAGGTTGGATTACTGACTCTTTGTCGCTCCTGAGCCAGATATCTAGAGTATATCCAAGGATGTAAAGAACAAAAAAAAGGCAGATAAACACATCATATGACAAAAGCCCCAGCAAGGTCATAAGAAAAAAAAAAATGTAAAGAGTAAAAATAAGCACGTGAATGCAACATTTGCAGGTTTATTATAGGGCAATGTCACAACAACTGCAGGCAGGTCCGGCACAGATCATCTCCGCTGAATGTAAGTCTGACACACGATGCATTTGAGTGAAATGCTGAGCTATTTTGATGGAAACATCCACTGCCAGTGTGTGTGTGTGTGTGTGTGTGTGTGCAGGCTTCACTTGCTGGCTGAGGAATGTTGGCATCAAGTATGCAGTCCTGACAGACAGCTGCACTGCAGTGGCGTTTTTAACATGCCAGACCAGGACCCGAGAGCGCAGGAGGCTCTGAGAAAAACCTGCATCAAATAAAACAAAAAACAAAAAAAAAACACAGACGGAAAAAAATTGCACTGACTTGATTGTGAGTGTGGAGGCAGGTGATGAATCATCAGTTTGTTCGCATAGGTCTTAGAGGTCAAAAACTGAATCAACCAAAATGTGTGATAATAATTCTAGTTTCTCTCATGCTCATGTTGGACCCTTCCATAGCAAGTCAAGAGAGTGAAAGAAGTCACACATCCTGGTCACACGTGATCAATGAGCTCCTGCATTGATCAAAACCCACTGACTCACACCTTCACCTTCCTCCTTCCTCCCCACGTGTCTCTGTGTTATTTCCACCCCTCGGCCATTTCACCTGCTCACACACACACACACACACACACACACACACACACACACACACACATTCATACAGCAGCAGGACTCAGGACACCAGGCGTCTCCTGCTCCTGCCTGTTTACTCTGCCCCTGCTGGCTCGGCTCCGCCCTGCAGACGCGCCGAGGACGCGCCGTTGCGTAATTTGACAGCGCAAGAAAAAAAAAATACACAGGCAGGATGAAGGTTTGACAGCTGCCTCTGCGCTCGCACAGATTGTCCCGCAACTAAACAACACCTATGCTGAATTTACTGGTGAAAGATTTCGGGTAGTTTAGACGGTATCTCCGCCTCGATGGCCGCCGCCGTTAGGAATAATGTTTGGGTCGCTCCGCGGCAGGACGCGCCGCCGCTGCTGCGTAAAAGCGCCGCCGCCTCCGCCGCCGCGTCGTCGCCGCTGACCGGAGACGGACCGAGAGGTGAAGATCAGGGACAAGTGCTGTGCAACACCAGGGATGCCATCCACGCAACTCCATCTTTCCATGATTATAACCTGGTAGGAGGCTCGTTTTTTTAATCATTTGCATCTTAGCATCACACTGTTTTTGCTGCTACCTGCTGCTTGGACAAACCAGGCTGTTGAGACGTATACGTGGGTCTGATGGTGGAGGTGGGCCTGCGTGTTTTGTTTTGCTCTAATATTCCCAGCTACTGTCCCCGACACGTGACTGAAAGTGGTCCGTGCTGATGCTGACTGGCTGTGAATCACAAGCAGGGTGTTGGGCTGCTGGGAGGTGAAACTTAGAGAGGAAGGAGATGCACCAGAGCTGCAGAGCAACTGGATGGTCTAATTTCAGCCTGTGTGTTTCCAAACAGCTTCAGGAGGGCGTCTGCTGCTTGTGAAAGGGTGGAGGAGGGTGGAGGGGGTCCTTGATGTAGGAGCGCAAATGCAGGCCCCAAATGTGTTTTGTCAGTGTGATGGTGCCTTCATTCAACAGCAGGTGTTTTTTTGGGGCAGGAAGAACTACAGAGGTGTTGAGACACACATTCAGTGTAGGTGTTGTTAATGTCAATGGTTACGCAACAATATTCATTAATGGAGCCTGAATATGTTAGTCGACATTTGTGTTTTTCCGCAGCCCTGATTGCAAAAAAGTTGGGACTGAATCAAAAACAGAATGTGATAATTCACTAATCATTTCTGACACATATTCAATTGAAAACAGTACACAGACAATACATTTAATGTTTGACCTCTTCAGCTTCATTCATTTTTGTAAACATCTGCTTATACTCAAATTGATGGCAGCAACATGTTTCAAACAAGTTGGGACAGGAGGAACCAAAGACTGTGAAAGTTGTGGACTGATCCAAAAACACCTGTTTGGATCAGTCCACAGGTAAACAGGTTCATTGGTAACAGGTGATAGTATCATAATTGGGTATGAAAGGTTCATCCTGAAAGAGGATGGAGAGAAGTTCAACACTTTGTCAAACATGTGATTGTATAAAGGAGATTAACACATGGGCTCAGGACACACTTCGTAAAACTGCTTTTATTTATGTTTTACATGGCATCCCAACTATTTTGGAATCAGACTTGACATGATCATTTCCTCCTCTTCCGTCCTTCAGGGTAAATCAGAGATGGACAGCTACCTGTCTCCTCACCCGCAGGACGTAGTAAACTCCAAAATGCTGTGCAGAGACGGCGGCCTGATGCTCGACCCGCCTTTCACCGAGGACTTTGCCCCCCCTTACAGCGTCAACATGAGCCTGCTCGTCCCTGACGTCACCTACCTGCACCCCGGTCTCTGCAGGACTATGAGGCAGATCAAAACAGAGCCGCCACACTCTCTGATGCACGCCGCCTGTCAGGGCAATGGAGTGCCACCCACGCTCCCAGAATACCCGGGTGTTTTCGGTGCACCCGACACTGCCGGCGCTAACTTTTTCATCAAGCAGGAAGTTCCAGATTTCCAGGATGTTCCCCTGTTTCAGCTGTTGAACTCTGACTTGGAGCAGCTCGTTCACGGGTCGCAGCTCAACTCCATCCCCATGGCCCCCTTAAGTCTTCCTATCGGGAACGTCCACGTGGGCCAGAGTTCCACCAAACCCGCAGAGTGTCCTCAGAACGAGTCTTTCCGACACGTAGGCCATCAGCAGAGACCGACCTATTTGCCGCCTTCTCCACCAAACTCTGAGCCCTCGAGTCCAGACAGAGGCAAGGAGCTCCTACACAACCTGTCCCCACCCCCCTCCTACGAAGCCAGCATCGCCTCTAAGTTAACTTTTCACTCCCACCACCCCGTCGATCCAGGGCAGAATTCTAGTGTAGCTCCAATCCAAAGCCCAAACCAGAATTCCAATGTCGGATTAGTCCAAAGTCCAGGTCCTGCTCCAGTCCAGCGTCCAACCCTGACGCCAGTTCAGACGACACCGGGCGTCGGCCCAATGTCCCCGGTGTTGGCCCAGTCGGCTCCATTTAAGAACAACAGAAGGAATAACCCTGATCTGGAGAGACGGAGGATTCACCACTGCGATGTTCCAGGTGAGTCTCCGTTCTATTTTTAGGACCAAACGAGAAGACAATATGTCGATGCTAATGAGCTGTCTTTCTCTTCAGGGTGCAAGAAGGTCTACACCAAGTCTTCTCATTTAAAAGCCCATCTACGGACCCACACAGGTAAAAAAAAATGTTTGTTGCACTTCTTGTTTTCGTGGTGAAAGTGGCGATGCAGAAAAAAATGTACTTGGCATGCAGATGCATTCTGTCTGTCTGACAGTCCTGGCCCACATCTCACTGCTGTCAGATCACATAAACCCTGCAGCTCTCAGGGAAAAAAGAAAGGACGAGCTGTGATTTATGGCTCTCAGCTGAAGCGCACGTACGAAGACGCATCAGCTTTGTCATCATCAGGACTCATTTATCAGTCATTTGAGACAGGTGGACATACTCTGTACTTTTAACTAATGTTATTTATGGAGGGAAATGTGTGTTGTCTGTGCTGTAGCTTCAGTCGGCTTTTTTTTCCCCTCTGTCCGCTGAAGGAGAGAAGCCCTACCAGTGCTCATGGGAGGGATGTGAGTGGCGCTTCGCCCGCTCCGACGAGCTGACTCGCCATTTCAGGAAACACACCGGGGCGAAGCCTTTCCAGTGCGGCGTGTGCAACCGCTGCTTCTCCCGCTCCGATCACCTGGCCCTGCACATGAAGAGACACCAGAGCTAGAAGCCCCCTCCCCCCTGCCGATCGAGTCCTTTTATTTCTCACTACTTACATATCAGCAGACAAATTAAAACTGTTCCACTCGTTCCCCAGTGGAGACATTCTTAGCAGTGCTGGCCCACAAATAATTGCTTTATTGTAAAAAGATAACCGCTCCCTTATTTTATTTCCACACATATGCCCAAATAGTGGGGGACATTTGCAAAGGCGTCACTCAAAAAAATAATTTGCCAAATGTAATAATATCTTTTTAAGCCTTTAATTTGATTAGTCTGTTGCACTGCAAACATCCATCAAATATCATTTTTTGTACAGATCACTTCAACAATGCAATGTCATCTTGGGCCATTTGTTTCATTAACTTAACAAACTGCCATATTGTAAGTGCAGGAATTATACTGCTCAGAACTGGAAGGTCAAAGAGTATGTTGTTTTAGCCAGAAGGTNCGTTGGGACTATGTTCTTTTATCAGGTACTTTGCTAAAATGATTCTGTATGTTGGCCGCCCCTCCTCTATCTCTATTTATGACCAAGTTTATAATTTGAGTCAGGTTGAACAGAATAGATTTTTTTAAGTCTCTATAATTTGTTAAGATTGTACAGTATATATTTTGTATCTGCTGTTTAAGGATACAATCCATTGATTGTTTTTTTGAGTGTATAAAGATTTGAAACTTTTTTTTTAATTCCAGAGATTTATTTTATTTTTAATTCTTTTGGCAAAGAAGGATCAAATTATAGAATATTGTTACAGCCGACGCTGTCATCACTTTCTCCAGCTGCTCAGTGGAGTGTGTGCCAGTGAATTATTGCAATACTTTTCAAACATATATACACACAAATATTTTGACAGGAAAAGATGCAAAATTTTTGTCCGATAGCTTCATAACATGAAGACGTAGTCTCAATTGATGAAATGTGCTATGAAGCCATGTGACCCTCACAGTGCAAATAAAAGTTTTGTGTTGAATATTTCTTTTTTGAATGTCTGTTCTTTTAGTATAAGTTTTTTTTAAAAATTCATTGACGCACATTAAGTTTTTAGGTTGTTGGTGACTACAGTAATATTAATGTTTTGCAATAGTTCTTCTGTTTTTAAAAGGGTTTTTTTTTAGCACTTTTACAGCCTTTTATTAAATCCATCCATGCACAGCGTGTTGTTAAAGTTCAGCCTATTGGTATTTATGTGAATTATCAGTAAGAATATGTAAACTAGATTTTTCATTATTAGTCATTTTTTACTTAGAATTTTTGCATTTTGTATGAAAATGACCTTATTGGATTTATTGCAAGTATTTTCTTTGATGTAAAGTTACAGAACAATTTGAAAATATTATCAATAGATTTATTCAAAAGTATGCCCTGATTTTAAATGCTAGTTAAGAATTGATAGACAGACACTTAAAAAGAGGAAACTTTAGGGCAAAATGGATATTTATGTGGAATATTTTACAAAATTTGACAGATGCATTTTTCATCAATTTAAATTCCAAACCTCAAATTGTTTTCTTCTTCACACCCAGTGTTGGATCTTGATCTTTGATTTGGCTACACTAGTTAGTAATTATTCAGGAGCACACCCTTTAATGCACTTATTAAAAACCTCTATGTCATGAAAGCAGAACGAGATTACTCCTTTTGATTTTTTTAATTCTTGGAAAGAGTCCTTCAGTGTGAGTCAGAGCAGAGGTGCTGACAAAAGGTGAAGCTGTGCAAACCGGAGAAGCTGTCTGAGCTTGTCCTGTGTGGGGAGGCACTTGGCCATGAGGACTGTTATAACATCGCTTTTAGCTTCTTTTGACTCTACTTTGCTTTGCTTGTACAGTACAGCCTGCACACTATAGGCTCTTGTGAGTAATAAATCAGGCATGTGATATAGTGCGCGGCCAAATGCTTTGTGGAGTGGGAATTGAAACCTTGCTATTGTAATCATCTGAATCCTTTGCCGGCTGACAGAAACATTCATCCAGATCCAGTTATAACAGAGCAGCATACAGGATGTACTGGGCGTTTTCTTTTTCAGTGCAACCTGTTCTCACAAACTGTATTCACTCAGTGTTGTGTTAAAACATACCAGGTCTTAAAATACCAAGCTCTGTTGGTACTAGATAACAACAAAGTGACGTGATATTAAACAGAGATACTCTGTGTTTTACTTGTTGGATGTTTAAATATGTGAGTAAGCACCACAGATTTTTTTCATACTTATACTGTAAATTGAAGTAAGCAGGTGACTCAGTGGGTGTCCAACATTTTCTCCTCTACTACTAGTGACTCTGACTACTAGATCAGATTTACTCTGTGCACACGCTACTGTACTGTATAACACCTATAATTTAAAATGCCTTCCCTAATACCAAGATTAGGTTTCTGAATGCCAGAGAATGTGAGTACAGTACTCAGATGTCTAAGTGACACCGAAACCACATGCCACCCATCTCAGTCGCAGCAACTAGCTCCATACCAGCGTCTTACATACAAAATGCAACTTTATTAACCTTCATGCCTCCATTCATATTGATATACATGTATATGTTTGAACTTATTTTAATTTCACAGCTCCATCCATATGAAAAATACAGAGAAAAAGGCAAAACACTGACTGGATACTTAAACAACTTTCTTGGAGAAAAGAAAAGTGTAACAGGAAAAAAAAAAAAAAAAAAAAAGGACACCTGTTCTTGAAGTTTTGAAAAATATCAGGATTAAAAATTTCTTTTACAGATGTGGAATTCCATGAGCAGAATCTCCCTTTTGAAGCGATGCTGAGCAATATCACAATTTTTTTTTTCCTTACGGTAAGAATGAAAAGATTCTGAATATATTTACACTACACTCACTTTACATAAATACAGGAACAACAATTACTGTACGTAATATCAGCAAACTTGAAACAAAGGCATTGGCTTCACTACTTAAAATTTCAAAAACCAGGAACTCAAAAGCAGATGTTACACAGAAAGTAAAGTAGATATTGAACTGATAGAGAGGTGTAAGATCAGTATTCATTAACAAAGGCGTCGCTCTACAGCTGGAATCACAAACACGGGACTTTTTCTTTTTTCCCCCTGTGAGTAAGATTCCTCATTCTCTTCCATGGAGTCACTATGTTGAATTCATGTGATGAAGCTGAGACATCAAGAGGCCTTTGTAACTCACTTTTGCTCCCCTTAGAGGAAGTGACTTATTGCAAGCAAAGTAATAACGCGAGCTATGAACAGCCTGTGAAAGTGTTATGGGAGGATGCTGCATTTGACACAAATGGCATAAGGCTCAGTGCGAAAAAGAAAGTGAAACATTAGAGGTCCGCCTTGCATAATGTTGTCTGTGCTTTTTCTTCTCTTTTTTTTTTCCCAAAACCCATGGTTTCCCATTTGAAATTTATTAATTTGAGCACACATGTTGAAATCTAAACTCTGCACTGAGCAGCTGATATTACAAGTTTGCAATATGAGGCACTATTCATTATTATTGCATAACTTTGACCCTGGTTACCGTTACAAAATTATGCTTTAAAATGAGGAAAGAGATGCTGAAGGGAAATATAATACACCCTGTCCTGTGGAGACACCATATTCAAGTCTAATTGAATTGAGCAAAAAGTGGTGTATTAAGGCATGCAACGTCATACACTGAATACGAAGAGTACACGTGTTGTGTTGATATGTGCTTGATCCATATAATTTCTTGTCCGGGTATAGCAAAATAGCAACAAAGGGAATCGAGTACCTTAATACGGTCAATGAGCTGTGTATATAAATAATTTGTCGATTATAGCAAACACTGGTTCAGCCTTGGGAGTAAAAATGACTTGATCGTGAACTTATTTAACCACAAACCAAAGAAAGCAAACTGTCATATATAACGTCACATATGATAATTTACATGATGGATACCATTAGCCCCATTTCACTGTATATCAAATTAGATAAATTACAGTCTCTGAAAAAGACTTTACATGTATAAATGTATTTCCTGCATCTACTAATCAAAAGCCCTATTTTTCCAATGTATATACAGGCTGTAGAACTTTGTAATAAGTTTTATCTTCACTATCACATATATTACAACATTTCAAAAGATCCTTTTTACAGAAGAAAAAGAGTTATATGCAATGATGAAGTGCCCCTCAATAATAAAAATGTTCTCATACATTATATGGATGATAAAATATGATGATGATTATTCGTTTATAAATTGACATCTGAAATAAAATAATTTGAAAAATCATACTAATAAACAAACAAGGTGCTGATATGCTTTTTTTTTTTTTTTGCCAAAATGATAATACAACTGGGCATAATGACATGTGCGCAAACAAATATACTGTACATAAATAATGATGACAGACGTTATGTCAAAGGGCTGTCACATACATTGGGGGTGCATGTGTGGGGAAAAAAAAAATGACGTCCTGAAATTTGGCTACTTTGCTCAAAGCGAGGATGTTTGCTCCAAGTGTGCAGGTGTGTGTATATGTGCATGAGTGTGTGGCTTTCAAGGTGCTGTTATCAAAAAGGTTACTGTTTCTTTTTACTGGCGTCGGTCCAATAAATGCATTTAGCAGCACTATCAAATAAAATGGGTTGGCCTGATACTCAGAGTTTATGTCTGCAGGCCTTACGCAGCATGAAGAGGATTGGAAAAGCCTGAAGAAACGTCTCTAATTATGACTGTAAAATAATGTACTTTTTAATTGAAGTTTCTGATGAAGGTTAAGTGATATTTCTGCCAGTAACTGTACTGTACAGACATAATTTATTCATGCATGTACAGGTGTATGAATATTTTAAATGTGCACTATGTCTATGTGATTCCTGCATTTGTGAGCATTTCATGTAGCCAAATCTCAGACATGTCAGATAAAAATCTTAACATATACCTGGTCTGAGGTGAGAACATTTCAAGTGACTGTCTGTATTTGAGACGAACAAAACAAAATTAAAATGATTCGTGGTAACTCACTAACTTAGATCAGAGCCTTTCGCTGGAGCTACAAACCAATCAACAGAGGGAGTCGTGGTACAGAGTGAGGAGTTGGCCCACTTAGAAACTTCTCCCACCCCCCCCGACACTGACATCAGCAAACAGAACAAAGAGGAGGTCGACGTTCCTTCTTCATCGCTTTGTTCAGTATGTATTGCTCTTCTGTATTGTACATCAGGTACCACGCCATCCCTGTAACACTGCAGCCGATGTCAGTTTCAGCTTATGGTCAAGTGCTGCTGTGCAAAACCACAAGGCGAGTTCCTCTCACTGTCTGAGAAAACAGAGCTGAATCATAAAAACAGATAGATCGGGACAGACTGAAAGCAAGAGTCTGTAAGGTGCCTCTATTTTTTTTTTCACATACTGGATATCTCCTCTGATTGTTTCAAAGTTCACTGTACATGAGGGGTTGTATTTTTCTGAGTCAAACATAAGCAATAAGCAGGCATTTAAAAAAAAAAAAAAGCAAGATTCAATAAAACAAAACATTGTCATACTGAAAGTATATTTATCCTTTAAGATTGCACTTTACTGATTGCTAATCACAGCACAAAATCGACCAAAGATTTATTTTTTTTTTAAGAAAATGCTTTCAAGAGGCTCAACATAAAGAATAGCACTGATGACATTTGGGTTCGTCCGGCCCTTGTGTGAGGGGCCATGAGCGGTGTGATCCTTTTTGCTGGTGTGATGATATGCATGTCCAGTTTTCGTTGAAATAAAGCAATGAGGTTTTTTTTTCTGAAACAGTGGATGTGTTAATGAAGTGGATCCATTCGGGATTGTGGCTGTTTGGGTTAATGTCATTCGTCGCTTGCTGGCTATGAGAAAGGTGAAAGTCCAGCCCCCATTTTAGCTTCTATATGGCGTGTCTCGGCCGAAACAGCAGGCTCCAGCAAAGGCAAAGGAAAAACCATCCGTGTTCAAATGGCGCCCTCTGCTGGCCGTAAATCGGACTCACAGGGAGGCACGGAGCAACAATACTGCCTGGAACTCCAAATAGGCCCCGAGTCCTTTCCTGTGGTCCGTCCCAACTTCTCTCTGCTCACACAGGAAATCCACTCCGCACGATGGGGTCGTTCACATTATGAATGCCGGAAAAGCAGCCATTTGAACAATAACGAAAAGAAAGATACCGAAAAAGAGACAGCTGCGATTGCATTATATAATTTTTTTTTTCTGTCCAAATAAAGAGTGCGAGTTCATCTTAAAAATCAAAGTGAAACATTTACAAACAGTGCTGTAAAAGACAGTTCCCTATTATACTCCAAACAATGACAATAACAGATCCTGCCGTCTATTCCTTCCAACCCAAAGAGGATCCAGAAGTGACCCTGTTTTGTGCTCCACAAGCTCTGTGCACCTCTCCATCTTCCCTCCTTGTGACGGATGAGAGTGTGTGTGTGTGTGTGCATCTATGTATGTGGGTGGATGTGTGTGTGTATGTGGGTCCAGGCCAGCTGACAAACATTCATAGGGAGATCCCGCTCCCCCGGCTGCCTGTGTGTGTATGTGTGTGTCAGTTCCATTGATCTCTCTCTCTCTCTCTCTCTCTCTCTTTCTTTATCTCTCTCTCTCCGTCTGATTCACACCAGCATGTGTCTCCGTCGGTGCAGGGCCAAGTGGTCGGATCTGGAAAAGCTGCGGTCACAGTCTGCGCACTTGAAGGGCTTCACCCCCGTGTGTTTTCTGTAATGCCTCGTCAGCTCGTCGGAGCGGGCAAACTTCCACGTGCAGCCGTCCCAGGTGCATTTATATGGCTTTTCCCCTGGAGAGGAAGACAGGAAACACAGTGCAGGGTCAGTGGCATGTTCAGTACTGTCACAGGCTACTTTACATATTCAGAGTTACTCAGCTAGTGGTCAGACTACGGCCTTCATTATAAATGATAATATGCCTCTCAAAAAGTTTGTAACCATCCATGAGGTACTATCAGAATAGCTAAAAGCCTTATGATAATATCTAATTAAAACAAGTGGAAGGTTTTGCATGATTCTAAAAAGTCAAACATCACAATTGCTTGTATTGAAATCAGTATTTTACATGAAAGCTTACAACATCATATTAGACAAAGGCTGTGGTAACTGCATTTAGCATCACCTTTAAAAGTTCTTCATTTAAAGACCACATCAGTGTGTGTGTGTGCTGACCACTTTACATGCTACAGATTTTCTGCGTTAGATTTTTGAAACTGTTTCCAGGCATCAGGTGGTTTTCGTTCTCTTCTGTACGGAATGAAATCAATTAGCAGAACCTGCTCGAGTTGCGTGATCCATCACAGTGAGCGATCAGCCTGAGTGAATTTTTGCCAACAGTACATTATCATCGCATAGTAATAAACCCACGGTGCAGACTGATTTGAAAAGCCTGTCCTTGTTACGAGTTTCAAGAGTCTGCTAAAAGATTTTCAGCCTGAAAAATAAATCATTCAAATTTCAAAAGTATTTCAGTGTGGTTTGGAGAGCATTTAGCTTTTAGTCTACTCAGTTTGTAGTTAATGGGCTAAACTACACCACTGCTATAGTTCTTTCAGGCTCTATGAAACAAAATCATTTGGCACAATAGCGCCATCTGGGTAAAAATGTCAGAATTGCACTGTTGCTCTAATGATGCTGAATTTAAATTTTGTGCTAACACTATGGAACGCAACAGACAATTCTGCTGGGTCCTGAATAAACCAAACCCTATATCACATCCTGTCAAATACAACACTGGTAAATGCAAAAACTTTACTATGAAAAATGAATCACACAGTTTGAATGTTGAGCAATGGCATGTTTCTCTACACGGTTCTGCTCGTGCTTTGAGTTACACGGTTATGAATACGATCGTGATGTGACACATCAACATGTGACCGTGAACGTGTATTCTGCTTGGCTGTGTAAAGTATGATACATGAGTGTGACACATGGTATGATGACTGTGTCAGCACCAGTGTGCATCTTTTAATCAAAGCAGACAATGAGCTATCAGGAACACCTCACAGCAGTCATAGCCGCAGTCTCCCTCCACATGGCGTTCATGAGAGAGTAAGTGATTATGAGAAAATGAGAAATTATGTAACACCCTACGACTACTGTTATATTACACTACATTATTAAATGTGGTTAGCAGCTCTTATAAAGTATTATCCATGTGTTTATACTGTATATAGTAAATTAAAAATACAGTCAAACATCCGCCCCAAAACTGACAAAAAAATTCACACATAAAGATACTTCATGGACATCTTGGACTTGTTTTGGTTTTGCGTCTATTTGCATCGAGGTCTGGTCAGTTCACTATGATTGGCATTTGTCTCCCATTACATGAAAAATATGTCAACTTACTTACATCTGGCAGAAACCAGTTTGTTAAAGTATTTACATCCGTCTATGCACAGTTTAGTCATTTCACAGGTAATGATTAGAAGGCTGTTGAAAGATGCAGGAACATTTACAGTAAGTTTAAATCTACTGTATTGTTCTTGATTTTTAATGATTTACTTCCACATTTAGAATAAATGATTTGCACTTTATCTTGTTTTGTGGGTTGTTATTTAAATTGCTCAGGGCTCAGTCTTGACCTTAACCTTTGACCTGTTCCAGCTCAGTTCTTCAAAGTGACTCAGTCTATTTGGTGGTTCTCAGTGAAACCTTAGCACAATATTACCTTGGTTACATATTTGCAAGCCCATGGCAGTGTCTAACACAGATGAGACTGTAGCATTTGAACCAACACACTCAGGCCCACTCACCTGTATGCGTCCTCCTGTGTGCTTTTAAATGGGAGCTTTTGGTGTACACCTTATTGCAGCCCTCAAAGTCACATCTGTGGATTCTTCTCTTTTTGGAATCTGGTGACTCTGACCTCCGGGGGCGCCGTATGCTGTCAATACTGAACGGGGACATGGAACTGCAACGAGAGAAAAAGAGTCGACATAAAAGCATTATTAGACTGTGACAATGACTTTGCACATCAGTGTGGGGCACAGTTAGACTAAGCAGGTTTCCATTAAGGAGAGAATAAAGTGAACTGAAATCAGCCAGTATGTGTATTTTAAAAAAATGTTTTGAATGTGATGTGGATGGACAATATTCTCATACAAGGAAATTGATCTGCAGAAAATAAAAGTAATCATGAATGTGATGAAACAGCTCAAAAACAAGAAATAACTATCACATTTGAAAAAAAAAATTATTGACTCTGCAGCATGAAATTGCTGTTTACCTGAGTTTTGCGAAACAAAGCCAACTGAAGCACATTGCAACATTTCTGATTCATTTCTGTGGCACAAGGAAGCACAACCTAACAGGAATCTTAATTTATGCAAAAAATTAAAGAACACTTCATAGACAGTATTGATGCATGTTGTTATGCAAATGCAGCTGTTAATGTTTTATTGTACAAGAGTTGATCCTGATGTGTATGAAGTTGTATTAGTGCATGTCTAGCATTTGAAAACTGCATCATTTTGTCTTGTTGGTAGTAAACAGCTAAGTACATTACCTGTGTATAAACAGTCGGTACTAACTGCATTCTGAAGATTAATGTATAACACACAGAGACAATTAGCAGTAGTGGAGCAGTAGGTTTGCCAGCAGGTGGCAGTGCAACACTGCTGTTCAGTAGCTTTGAGGAGTAGATGAGGTAAGACGGCTGGTATTCTCACTGCTCAGATACATTCATCAGTCATAGGTGGAGGAATAAAGGAGTTTTATTTTTCAATGTTTTTCAATGAGCTAAATGACTCCTAAGTTTTTTTCCATCATCAATACATTTTGGCATGACATTTCCTCTCCAATAACTAATCAATATCACTACTGATTATATAATTTGTCACTTCTAATGGCGAAGCCCTGCAGCAAAGTGTGTGTGTGTGCTTTTGCATGCGAGGTTTGTGTGAGCGGCTGACTATTGTAGGATCATATCTGTGTTAAATCTATATGTGCTCAAGCATCACTGCTCTGAACACAATGCTGTAGGCACACACACACACACACACACACTCAGAGAGAAACCCTGGAGGGAACAAAAGGAAGGTAGGGTTGTGGTTGAGTTGGTCAACAGTTCACATCTCACCAGCGACTGTGAAACAGCGAGCAGCTTTCACACAGCGCCGAACACATGACTGCTGCACACACACACACACACAGAAGAAATGGGCAAGAAAGAAAAGGATACAGTAGAGACAGGAAACAAGAACATCTCTGTTTACTAGAGGGGAGGAGTAAGATCTGTGGGATATATTTAACTGTCAGCAGTGGTGGAGAGCAGTTGCTGTTCTTCAAGCTCTCAGAGACCTGCTGTGGATACTGAGAGGCAGGTAAGAGAGGGTGAAGGGGGTAAAAGGGGGAAGGAGCAGGAAAAGGAGCAGCGTGGGTCGTGTGTTGAGGGGGATCTGAGAGAGGAGATGCCAGACGGGCCCTCCGGTGAACTGTCTCCACCGCACACAGCCTACTTCCTGTCTTTGCGTGTTTCACCCGAGCACCATTCGTCAAACGCGGAGTCAGATCGACTCGTGCAATCAAGGCTGCACAAATACACAGAAACACAGAAAAACACACACATACATACAGATCACCTGTTGCTCTTGGCTTACTGCCAATCTGAAGCCACGCAGGAAATGAGCACACGGGTCAGATATGAAGTGGACTCCAACTCCCCTCTCATTTCTCTGTCTCCCTCACACACACACACACACACACACACACACTGTCTTCACAAAATATCTCACAACAAAAAAGTTCTAAAAATATCTGGTGGTGACAAAACTGAACATTAAAACAAAGAAGTGCACTCATGAGGCTGAACGACAACTGTTCTCGCGCGTGTGTGTGTGTGTGTGCGCTTCCAGACTAATGAAGAGGAGAAGCAGGATTAACAGTGGAAACACTCTGAGCTCAGGCATCGAGCAGATGAGGCGGATGTTTACATTCTGACTTTATCCATGAAGTGACTCCATGATTATGATATAATTTGGGAAGTTCTGACTGAGGCAGCTTCTAAAACAAAGAACAAACGACCGTTCATTACTCACGATGAATTAATTCGTTTAACGTGCCACGACTGCTTCTGCGCTGCTGGTGATGATTCTGTCGTCAGCGCTCCGTTTCAAGAGCTCAGTGACAGATTTACAGATTTAATCCAGTTTGGATACTTAGAAATTTCTCCATATGCGGTGATTAGTGATGTTGAGTCATCAGAGAAACACAGATGTTACGAGTGCTCACCAACAAAACAAAGGTAAACAAATAAAAAACTTAGATGACATTTTAACAATCAGAAGAAAGATCAGAGTAATTTCTGCCACTATGAGTCTCTCAATCAAAACGTTAACAAAAGACACAGTTTGATGACATTGTGGAGTGTAGCGTGGGATCATGGGAGTTGTCACTGCCAGTGAAAATGAAGAATTGTGCTCCATCAGCAGCGAGCAATACAAACTATAGGAAACAATAAATAGGACAGCCAGCTTGATCTTTGACTTCCTTCCTCACTGTCTGACCTATCGTCTGGTTTTGATGACAACTACAGGGGGTAAACAGGATATGACAGGTGATCAAATAAAATGTACATTCACCTTGAATTGGAAACATTTAGTATAATGTAAGTATATAACACATAACAAAATATATAACACACGTAGGTCTAGTTGTTTTTATACATTTTCATGTGGAAATCTTACATATTTTACCATTCAGAGAATTTGAGAGAATAAAACAAATGGAAGTATTAGAATAAAAGCAAGGCAGGATGAAAGAGAGAAATATAGCAGTAAAATCAATAACATTAAATTCTGATTAATCAGAACAGCTGATTAATCAGCAAGTTAATTGGCAGAAGAATAGCCAACTACTCTGATGAAGTCATTTATCAAGAAAAAACTGCTGCTTTCAGCTTCACCAAAAAAAGGGTTTTCAAGTCAGTCGGGCAAAATTTGGCATTTAAAGATGTCAGTTTAAAGTTGTTGTTCTTTTTGACATACTGAGACAAAAGGATTAATCAAATAGATGACAGGGTTAATCAACAATGACAACTAGTTCCAGCTCTAAAGCATCAACTTCAAGATTTTCCATGTTGCTCTTCTCATACAAAAACTTAAAGTTCAGGTTTTAACTGAAGGATTTTCATGCTCCTCTGTGGGCTGAGAACCACTGCTGGTCTATTCTGCTTCGCTTCTGAAAGATGCTACTAGCAGTGTTAAGTTGCTATTTATATCAGCGGGCTTGCTGTATGTGTAAATCCATAGTAAAAGATCACTGCGCTCACGCTTGTTCAGCTGGTGCGTTTAAACCAGCAAAATCAGCATCCCGCTACAGATGGTCTGGTTCACACCTAGAGTTAATAGTTGTCTTATGTGTAAGTAATAGCTGAGTAACTGTCTCGATTAATGAGACAAAAATGTGGCAAAATCAGTAGAAAGCAAAAAAGTTGTGAGTGGGAGCCCGAAAATAATANGTGTGTGTGTGTGCAATGGAAGACTGCCCACTGGGCATTCCTGTACCTGTCCGAGGATACTACCCCTTGCCTCACCTCCCTCCCCTCCCTCCACCTGCTCTGCTCTGTAGCCCCCGGGTCCTTGGGGACCAGCCAGACTTCAGCAGAGACAACCTTTCCAACACAAGCCCCTAAACCCCAACACACACACACACACACACACACACACACACACACACACACACACCTTCTCTCTCTCTCTCTCTCTCTCTCTAAGTGTCTTCCTCTCTTTCACTCCCTCTCCCACAATAGCCCATCCACCCGTCCCCAGGGAAACACATGAATATGGAGGAGGCCGCCCAAGAAGCACATGACACACACACTCTCTCTCTCTCTCTCGCTCACTCTCTCCTTTCACTCATTTATTTATACAGTATATGGATACCTGGATTGGAGGCTGCAGGCACTCCCATCCTCTGCCCTTACACTCGTCTGACGCTCTCTGCGATGACTGCTTGTGTAAACGCGGCTACTAAATTACGTAAAGCAGCTCCTTCTACGCTCGCACTGCGCCGCTTTTAAACGACAAGAAAAAGGAGGAACGCGGCGACACAAACGCGCTGATATATTTCAAAGAAGTGCTGTCGGCTTCTGTTGCACTGCAGATGTCCACAGAGCGCATGTGTTGTGTCAATACAGAATGCACATTCTTCCTCTATGTGGCCAAACCGGCGTGTAACTCAAGAAGACTACAGACTGCTTTGTTTTTCACAGACAAACATGCAAGTCTGTGTTCCTGTTGACAATGGCTGACCTCCTTCTGGAACCAGCTGTTCTGTCCACTGTGCAGAAACACGTGCATGCATACAGTACAAGCACACACACACACACCGGAGGATTAATAGTTGCGGACGTGCACGAGTACTTTTTTTTCACACACACACACACACAGGAGCACAGTTTCCACACAGCACAGTCTGCACTTTGCACACAGAGAAGTGAGTGTGTGGGCAGGCCCTGGCAGGGCATTGCTAAGCCTGGCTGGTGATTTCTCTCCATAGTGAAAGCTTGGGCAGTGAAAGGTTGGGTCCTGCCAACCCCTGTTCTCCTCTGACCACCCGGTGCCCACGTGTGGCACTCAGGGGCACGCCTGTCCCTTTCAATAACCTGCACAGAAACCTGAGTCCTCCAGTGAGTGTCCATGTGTGTGTGAGAGAGCGAGTGAGAGAGAGAGAGAGAGAGCGTCTGCATCTTCCCTGAAACATGGCACCCTGTACTTGTACCACTGAGCGAGCACAGCCAGAGAACTAGTTCCTACCACAATGTGTTGCACCACAATAATTTATTTTTGTTACTCTACATGTTTGCACAGGCAGCGCTGCACAAGCAAACAATGCAATGTCTTGTGAACAATGTCAGCCCCGTAAACTGGACGCTCACCACCCGGATCACAGCCAGGTCGGGGCTGGACTACCGTCAGCCTTGTTAATGTTGCAACATCATTAGCAGGGTTCTCACAGGCTCCTGGAATACTTTCCTTACAGTTAGTCTAAATAAAAGTCCTATGGGCATTAACTTGAGTCTGGCCAGGCGGCTAGTTATGACTGTTCTGGGTTTACGGGCAGCGAGGGGGGGGGG